>CM032356.1:486241-567504 GCA_019023105.1 Diglossa brunneiventris | reverse complement strand
ATGGATGGATGGATGATGGATGGATGATGGATGGAGGGATGGATGGAGGGATGGATGGATGGATGATGGATGGATGGATGATGGATGGATGGATGGAGGGATGGATGGATGGATGATGGATGATGGATGGATGGATGGATGGATGGATGGAGGGATGGATGGATGGATGATGGATGATGGATGGATGGATGGATGGATGGAGGGATGGATGGATGGAGGAGGGATTAGCTGAATTAGCCCAGGGTGATGCAGGCTTTGGGAAGCTGTCTGGAAGTTTAATGTGCTGCCACAACAAATCCCTGAAATGCCGCAGTGAGAGGCACCAGCTACTCCTGCCCTGCACCAGCTGCTTCTGCCATGCAGCCCCTTCCCCTGAGGAGGGGCCACCACCCCAGGACAGCCCCAGGACAGCACTCCTGGCATGTCCTGAGCAGCTCTGGCCCCAGGGAACCACAGGCCCTTGTGCTCCAGGGTTTGGATCCAGCAGCTCTGGGTGTGAGCTGGGGTGGGGAAGGGACCCTGGGCAGGAATGTTTGTGCCTGGAGGCCGAGGGGAGGGAGGGGGCACAGGGAATGCACACATCAGCTCCCGGGTCACTGACTGCTTTTGTCCATGTGCTTCATGTGCGACTGGGGAGTTTGAAGAGTCATTTTGGGAAACCGTGGGGTAAAAAAAAAAAAAAAAAAAAGAAGAAGAGAAAAATAAATAAGTGCTAACAGTGTCCCCCACTGATCAACTTTAACTACAAAGGCCTCAGAATTGGCATTTTAAAGGTCAATCAAAGTGAAAATCTTTGCAGAAAATCTCTTAAACGCTTGAATCCCTCAATTGCTTTGCCTCAGGCTTTGGGAAGGGACCTTTCCTCTGCCTGTGGAGAGCTGACCCAGAGCTGCTCTGGGGGTGGCTGCACCCATCAAAGAGCCTGTGCTGCCCTGCAGATCATCCCCACAGGCTCCATGGACTCATTTCCAGCTCACCACAGCCTCCCCTTCTGCTGGCAGGCAGAGACAGCAGGGATGGGAGGGAGGGCTTCCAGAAGGGAGCAGCAGTTCCTACAGGACGTCCTGCCATTCTTCTGGAAGGCGCTCAGTGAATGTCACAGGGCTGGCAGGGACAAGGTCACTGTCCCAGCCCGTGTGCAGCACTGTGAGCACAGGGCAGAGCTGGGCACACAAAGGATGCTCTGCTGCTGACGAGTGCAGCCCCCTGGGTGCCCTTGATCTCCCAAAATACCTTCAAAGGGAGCCCTTTGTGCCTGCCAGGGTCCCCACTGGCACAGCTCCCTTTGATTCCCTTCCTCCCTGACCCACCTGGGAAGCGCTGGCCCCGTTCCCCTGTGTGAGAGCACAATTATCTGGGGCTGGGACAGGGACTCCTGCTCGGATCAGAGCCATGCTCTGGCCTTTCAACCAGCCTGGCCTGGCAGGAGGAGCATGCTGAAAAGGAGGGCAAGGAGCCAAACAGTGAACCCCTTCCATTGTCACCCAGCAGCTCCTCTCTCCTCTCCTCTCCTCCTCCTCTCCTCTCCTCTCTCCTCTCCTCTACTCGCTCCTCTCCTCTCCTCTCCTCCTCCTCTCCTCTACCTCTCCTCTCCTCTCCTCTCCTCTCCTCTCCTCTCCTCTCCTCTTCCTCTCCTCTCCTCTCCTCTCCTCTCCTCTCCTCTCCTCTCCTCTCCTCTCCTCTCCTCTCCTCTCCTCTCCTCTCCTCTCCTCTCCTCTCCTCTCCTCTCCTCTCCTCTCCTCTCCTCTCCTCTCCTCTCCTCTCCTCTCCTCTCCTCCCTCTCCTCTCCTCACGAGATTTTCAACCTTCTGATTCTCTTTCTGCCTTCCTCTAATAACAGCCAACAATTATAAATATTATTAGCCAGGTAAAAAGTGCTGGCTCAGACACAGCTTTCAGCCACACCAACTCCCAGATCCTTGTCACTCTGCCTTGCTCCAGCTGCCACAGAAACAAAGGAGCTGACAGCTTCAGAATTACAGAATTAGAAACTCTCTGCCACCTTCTCTTTGCTGGAAGCAGTGAAACCTTTTCCTTTTTTTTTCCTTTTTTTTTTTTTTTTTTTTAGAAAAAGATGTAAAAGAAAGGGGATTTTTTTAGTAAGCCAGTGCAGCTCAGGTTCCAGAATTAGGAGACCACCTTGGAAACAGGTGGCTTCAGAACTGGCTTTAGAAGCAGGGTGGAGGAGTGTGGCAGCAAACCCCCTCAGCAGTCAGGGGGCTTGGAGGGTTTGACATTTATTGCCGCAGTTCCCAGAGGAGAAGTGGGGCTTGTTCTCCCAAAACTTGCAGGGGAGCAATTCTAACATTTAGTAGCTGTTAGGCTTAGCTTAGCTAGGTCAAAGCCAGCCTGCAAGGCAGGACTGGTTCTCAGCACACATCACACTTGTTCTCATTGTGGGAAGGGTCTGGAGCTCCCAGCAGCCTTGGCAGCTCTGCACAAGGAGTAGAGGGAGGGAAGAATTTGTTACAGCTTTGCTGTTTTCACATGAAGCTGCTCTGAAGGCTGAGGGGAGCTGACAAAGGTTTGGGGAGGAGGATCGGGCTGAACCAGGGCTTTCCTCAGTCCCACCTTCATCCCCCTCCTCAGCCCCCTCTGTGTGCCCCTCTGGGGCTGTGAGCGCTCTGTGACTTCCCCAACACCCCTGTGCCACCCTGAGGTGTCCCCAGACCCTGCCCCTCACCATCCTCACCATCCTCCCCCTCCCTGCTCCCCCCGGGCCTGGCTCGAGCGTTTCTGCTCTGGCTACCAAAGGCTCTGCTCTGAGGCACCTCCTGCAGCCTCTGCTGTCCCTCCCCTCTCCCAGAGCTCCAGACCATGGGAAGGCCAAGGCCCCTGGCCCTGGGGGCACAGCTGCCCACCTGGCAATGCTCCTGAGCAGCTTTGTGCCCTCCTCATTGCCCCAGACAGCCCGGGTCAGGCTGGGATCACGGGCACTGAGCCTTCATCCCAGGAGGGCTCTCCATCCCAGGAGGGCTCTCCATCCCAGGAGGCTCTCCATCCCAGGAGGGCTCTCCATCCCAGGAGGGCTCTCCATCCCAGGAGGGCTCTCCATCCCAGGAGGGCTCTCCATCCCAGGAGGGCTCTCCATCCCAGGAGGGCTCTCCATCCCAGGAGGGCTCTCCATCCCAGGAGGGCTCTCCATCCCAGGAGGGCTCTCCATCCCAGGAGGGGTGTCCATCCCATGAAGGCCTCCTCACTGCTGGGAGGGCTGCCAGGTTGGACAATGAGTGATGGGAGCTCCCCAGGAGCCAGCACAGCCCTGGTACTGCTCTGTGCCTGTTTCAAGTCCCTGACAGAATAATCTCCCTCATCCTCCATCCCTCTCCAAAGGCCCAGCCTGCAGCTGTACAAGCAAATGACATCCCCTTCATTAATCACCATCAAAGGGAAAGCAAGAAAGGGAAAAACTCAGCCCTCGATGCTAAGAGCAGGCATTAAAGTGTTATTAAATCTTGGGTCTCATTTGCACAGCTGGAGCTGTGCTGGTCTCTGGAGGAGCAGGGACGGGAGCAGGGACAGGAGCAGAGGATGCCCCTTCCTGCTCTGCTCTCCAGAGTGTCAGGGCAGGATGGATGTGTCCCCGGGCTTCCCGGGACTCTGCTCTCCTGCCTGCCTCAGCCAGGTGTGCAAACAAGCTGAAGGGGCGCTGCAGGGCGCCTGTGGAGCCGGGAGCCCTCTCGAGCATCTCCGGCTCCCAGCTGGGAGCGAGGCTGAGGGCTGTCCCTTCCTCGGGGCTGTGCTCCCTCTGTGCCGGTGCCAGACAGGATGGACTGTCACCTCCTGGGCTGCTCACTGAAATCCAGTCCAGCCGGGGTGGAGGAGAAGCATTCCAGCTTTTTTCCAAGCACACAGGTGAACCGTGGGCTCAGCTTTGCTCTCTGGAGGGCAGAGACCCCCAGTCTGGGCTTGTCTTTGCATCCCACAGCTGGAAATGCTGAGGGGCCTCTTGTGGGGATGTCTTGCACTCATTCACTGGGGGATTTTTAAGGAAACACTGAGGGCTTTTACAGGAACCTGCCCAAATCTCTGGATTCTCCTCACTGCTAGCTCACAATGCGCGCACAGTGGCCCTGCTGGGGGGCTGAGGGTGTCTGGGGGAATGAGGCCACCTTACAGGCACAGGTCCCACCCCAGCTGGGAGTGAACTGCAGTAAAAAGGCACTAAAATGGTCGCAGCTCTGCAAGGCTGGCTGTGAGGGACAAAGCCACGGCTGTGAGCTTCCATCTCACTGCTGGCTTGTACAAACCCCACCACATCAGCTTTTCCTCCCCAAATCCACCTTTTGTCACCCAGTTTGCCCCTTCTCCGTGTTATTCCTTGCCCTGAAGCTCAGTACCCATTTCTGCTTCCATGGGGCTCTGCTGTCCCTGCAGATCCTCCAGGACAGGGTGAACTCACCACGCTGGGCTGGGAAAACAGCTCTGCTCTGCCATCTGAGCACCCAGGGCAGGCCTGGCAGGGACCAGCCACAGGTGATGACAGAGAAAAGTGAGGTTTGGGGCTGGGAAAGAGCCTTGGCTGCTCTGCACCAGCTGGGACTGTGCAGAGATCAGTGGGGATTGTTCTCCCCAACCCGGACATCAAACCCAGAAGCTGAGCTGGGCATGGGAAGGGGGGGCAGCTCCAGGCTCTGCCTGGCCAGCTGCAGAGCAAAAGGGCCAAATTCCTCATCTGGCTGTGGCAAGGTCACCCCCTGGCACCCCAGCTCTGGGGGGTGGCCAGAGATTCCCAGGGCACAGTGACAGCCCTGGGGAAGGGCTCCCTGTGCCACCATCCCCGTTCAGACCTCCAGAGGCAGGATGGCACCATGGACGGCTGTCACTGTCACATTTTCTGGAAAAATCCCTTTGCCAGGATTTCTTCTCCTGGGAAGCTGAGAAGCCTCAGAGAAGAATGAAAGCAATAATTATCTGATTGCTTCTCCTGTGTTTTGCTGCTTTGAAATGTGGTTTGGAGATTGTTTGTCCAACATGTGAATTGTTTTGACTTAATGACCAATCACGGTCAGGCTGGTCAGGACTCTGGAGAGTCAGGGGTTTGTCATTAGTATCTTGCTAAGCCTTCTGTAAGTATCTTTACTCTATTCTTTAGTATAGTTTTAGTGTAGCATTCTTTTATATCATATAAGCACAAAAAATTAGCCTTCTAAAACATGGAGTCAGATTCTGAATTCCTCCTTCATCCTGGGGACCCAGCAAATACCACGGATGGGCAGGTTTGGGGACACTGGAACTGCCAAGGGGAGTGTAGTACCCAATCTCCAGGGACGTGCTGCCACCACCCAGGCTGTGGGTGAGATGGTGACAGCCTGTGTGCCCCTGCTCTCCCTGTGTGCCCCTGCCCTCCCTGTGTGCCCTGTGTGCCCCTGCCCTCCCTGTGTGCCCCTGCCCTCCCTGTGTGCCCCCCCTCCCGTGTGTCCCTGCCCTCCCTGTGTGCCCCTGTGTGCCCCTGCCCTCCCTGTGTGCCCTGCCCTCCCTGTGTGTCCCTGCCCTCCCTGTGTGCCCCTGCCCTCCTGTGTGCCCTGTGTGCCCCTGCTCTCCCTGTGTGTCCCTGCTCTCCCTGTGTGCCCCTGTGTGCCCCTGCCCTCCCTGTGTGCCCCTGTGTGCCCCTGCTCTCCCTGTGTGTCCCTGCTCTCCCTGTGTGCCCCTGCTCTCCCTGCGTGCCCCTGTGTGCCCCTGCCCTCCCTGTGTGTCCCTGCTCTCCCTGTGTGCCCCGCTCTCCCTGTGTGTCCCTGCCCTCCCTGTGTGCCCCTGCCTCCCTGTGTGCCCCTGTGTGCCCCTGCTCTCCCTGCGTGCCCCTGTGTGCCCCTGCCCTCCCTGTGTGTCCCTGCCCTCCCTGTGTGCCCCTGCTCTCCCTGTGTGTCCCTGCCCTCCCTGTGTGCCCCTGCTCTCCCTGTGTGCCCCTGCCCTCCCTGTGTGCCCCTGTGTGCCCCTGCCCTCCCTGTGTGCCCCTGCTCTCCCTGTGTGCCCCTGTGTGTCCCTGCCCTCCCTGTGTGCCCCTGTGTGCCCCTGCTCTCCCTGTGTGCCCCTGCCCTCCCTGTGCGCCCCTGCCTCTCCTGTGTGCCCCTGCCCTCCCTGTGTGCCCCTGCCCTCCCTGCGTGCCCCTGTGTGCCCCTGCCCTCCCTGTGTGTCCCTGTGTGCCCCTGCTCTCCTGTGTGCCCCTGCCCTCCCTGTGTGCCCCTGTGTGCCCCTGCCCTCCCTGTGTGCCCCTGCCCTCCCTGTGTGCCCCTGCCCTCCCTGTGTGCCCCTGTGTGCCCCTGCTCTCCCTGTGTGTCCCTGCCCTCCCTGTGTGCCCCTGCTCTCCCTGTGTGCCCCTGCTTCCCTGCAGGAAAAGAGCACAAACACCAGCTCCAAGGAGCTCATTCCCTGCATGTGCAGGGAATAAATAAAGCAGCCTGTGCTGTGTCACACCTGGGGACACCCCAGGACAGGCTGTGGGTGAGATGGTGACAGCCTGTGTGTCCCTGCTCCCTGCAGGAAAAGAGCACAAACACCTCTCCTAGGAGCAGGAGTTAATTCCCTGGATGTGCAGGGAATAAAGCAGCCTGTGTGTGTGTGTGTGTGTGTGTGTGTGTGGTGTCACACCCCAGGACAGGCTCAGCTGTCCCCAGGTGCCACCTCTGATCAAAGGCAGAGCCAGTGGGGCACGATGGAGGGAAAGCCCGTGGAGGAAACAGAATCTAAATTCATGACAGCTCTGCCTTTTAGTTTGATGATTTCGGGGCCGTTCATAAATTTACATATTTAATTAAATGCTACAAGCAAATGATTTTTCCATTAGGCTCTGTGTTCCTTACTGCACGCCACAGGGCCTGGGCTCTCGTGCCTCGTGTGCAAGGCCAGATAAGGCTCCCCTGCCATCCCCAGAAGCAGCAGGAGCAGCTTGCCAGGGGTTTGCACGCTGGGTGGTTTCTCTCTCCCCCACTGCCTCCTCTTTTCTGAACAAGCCTGGAAATAAAGAAGAAGGAAGTTTCCATGGGATTGTCTCCTCTCTCTGCCAAAGGTGTCTTTGAAGGCGTGAATAAGAAAAGGAGGAAGAAAAGGAAGAAAGAGGAGGCTGAGAGCTCTACAAGAAAGGAAACTGGAGATAAAACAAATAAATAAAGCCAAAGGGAGGGAATACAAATGGGACCTGAAACGGATCCTTACAGGCTCAGAGTTACTTCTCCACAGCTCCCTCCTGGCACAGGAGATCCCAGGAAGAAAATCCCCTTTCCCCATACATCAGCTGTGCCCTTTGAAGGAAAATCAACAGCCAAGCTGCACGTGTGGGGCTGCACCATGGAAATAAAGGGCACTGGGATGAGGTGCCTCCCACCCACCCTTGCCTTTCCTGGTGCTGCCATCACTTCTCACCAGTGTGGACTTCATGCCTTGTTCCCAGAGGAAGTGAATTCACTCCCCTGAAGTGCTTGGGGAAGGGAAAGTGTCCTGGTTTGGGGCAAATTTGGGAGGAAACATCCAAAAGGGAAAGGGGAAAGGGGGAGAGAGAGAAAGGGGAAAGAGGAAAGGGGGAAGGGAAAGGGGAAAGAAGAAAGGGGGAGGGAAAAGGGGAAAGGGAAGGGGACCAATTGGCTCTCTGCCTTTAAGCCAGAGACTCTTCACTTCTGCAGATGGAAGTGACTTGTCAAAACTCAAGCAGGAGCCTCATGCCACCCTTGCTGCAGCCAGCACGCTCAGAGTGCACTTTCCCATCACAGAATAAATGAGGCATTCAGCCTTTATTCCCAGGAAAAGACCACAAAACCCCACTTCTCTCCTCAGCAGTGCTTGGATGCCTTGGCCCTTCTGCGAGGATGAGGTTCCTGAATGCCACCAGGCAAAGGTTTACCACAAAAGCAGCAGTTCTGGCTGTGAAAGGATATTTAGAAGTTATTTTGCTCCTAATGTTGCTGGAGAGAGCGAGTTACACAGCAAATTGGTTCTTAGGATGCAAGTGACACTGCAGGGAGCCGTGTGTAATAAAGCAGTGTGATCATAAAACCCCTCGGTTCATCCTTAGAAAGGAACCTGACCCTCTCTGGAATTTGTCATTGGGGATTATGGATGATTTTTTATTTCTTTTTTAATGCTTGCAGCACTCAGAGCTGTGAAGGGTGAAGCCCCTTGGAGCTGCTCTCAGCCCAGCTCAGTGCAGGGACAGATGAGGCTGTAACATTTCTCTTGTTCTCACTTTTCCCTTATCCCAAGGAGGCTCATTTCCCTGCCAGGCTGGAGGGAGAGGAGCCAAAGCGCTTCCCAAGGCTCCACAGAACCTTCCCAAGGCCAGGACTGAGTATTAGAGCTGAGGGAAGGTGAGTCACCTCCCGGCCAGGCTGGGTGTCAGCACAGGGTGTATTTCATACAAACAAACCCAGGCACTGTCCCCTCCGAGCTGCAGCACATCCCCGTGGGCTGGGGCACGGCTGCATCTCGGCTGGCAGGTGGCAGGTGCCACCTCAGGGGTCACAGCTTATTAAAATGTAATTGCATTGTAAATTGGATGCACTGAACTATTGTGAGATCAGCGGCCGAGCCTCTGCCCGGGTGGTGGAGAATGTTAATGATCCCCTGTGCTCACTGAGCCGGAGGCAGCTTCGGCTCCAGGCCTCCCTCTCTTCTTCCTGATGTCCCCCCGGAGCTCCCCTGAGGCCGTTCCCTCTGCTCCTGTCCCTGTTCCCTGGGATAAGATCCCAAATCCCCCCGGCTGTGCCCTCCTGGCAGGAGCTGTGCAGAGCCACAAGGGCCCCCTGAGCCTCCTTTGCTCCAGTCTGAGCCCCTTCCCAGCTCCTCAGGGATTCTGCAGCCCCTTCCCAGCTCCCTCAGGGATTCTGCAGCCCCTTCCCAGCTCCTCAGGGATTCTGCAGCCCTTCCCAGCTCCTCAGGGATTCTGCAGCCCCTTCCCAGCTCCCTCAGGGATTCTGCAGCCCCTTCCCAGCTCCTCAGGGATTCTGCAGCCCCTTCCCAGCTCCTCAGGGATTCTGCAGCCCCTTCCCAGCTCCCTCAGGGATTCTGCAGCCCCTTCCCAGCTCCCTCAGGGATTCCCAGCCCCTTCCCAGCTCCTCAGGGATTCTCCAGCTCTGTTCCTGCCCTGGCCTCACTCCAGCTGCCTGGGCATGTTCTGGACGATGGAGGCACTGGGAGTTCAGCTCATTTTCCACCGTTGCTCCTTGTCCCCTTCCATGTCCCCGCTGTCCCCGCACCATCCCGGGTGTGTGCAGGCAGGGAGCTGTGCACGGATCTCTGCCGAGCTGGCTGCAGCCGGTGCCATCTGCTGTGGCATATGCTGCTGGCAGGACGTGCCCGCCGCGCTGGCACAGCCGCCCCGCGGAGCCGCGCCCGGGAGGGCTCCCGCGTCCCTCCCGCACCCTCCGCAGCCGGGAAGGCTCCCACACCCGGGAGGGCTCCCGCATCCCCCGCATCCCACACCCGGGAGGGCTCCCGCACCCTTCGCACCCGCGGAGCTCCAGCCGGGAAGGATCCCGCACGCTCCGCACGCTCCGCACCCAGGAGGTTTCCCGCATCCCCCGCACCCTCCGCACCCGGGAGGGCTCCCGCACTCTCCGCACCCGCGGAGCTGCGGAGGCTGCCAGGGGACGCCAGGAAGGCCTTTGGGGGCGGTGACCCCGGGTGGTGGCTCAGGTCCTGTCCAAGGAGGGGATCTGGGAGAGATCTCGGAGCGGAGAGGCGGCGCATCACCCGCAGGGTGGGAGAGAGATGTGGAGCAGCTTAAAGCCTCACTCCGTTAATGACGGCAATTAGCACGGAGCTCCCATTAACAGAAACACAATTTTGTTGTGTACACGAGCGGAGAAGAGTAAATACCCATTACTTTACCCATTTTATCTTCCGCAGGAACGGGGCAATCAGAGGCTGCTGTTGACAAACGAGCTCCTTCCCCGCGGGGCTCCGGGGGGCTCCGGGCCCCCGCGCTCTGTCCCGTCCCTCTGGGCTGTCCCCGCCTGTCCCCAGTCCCTGAGTGCTCCTCCCGTGACCCATCCGAGCCCCGGCTGTGCCCCTATCCTGGGCTGGACGGGAGGGTCAGCGGGGCTGCACAGCTCCAGCCTGGGTGTGTCCTGGGTGTGTCCTGGGTGTGTCCTGGGTGTCCTGGGTGTGTCCTGGGTGTGTCCTGGGTGTATCCTGGGTGTGTCCTGGGTGTCCTGGATGGCCTGGGTGTGTCCCGGGTGTGTCCCGGGTGTGTCCTGGGGGTGTCCTGGGTGTGTCCTGGGTGTGTCCTGGATGGCCTGGATGTCCCAGCCTTCCCTCCATGTCCCAAGAGCTGGAGTGCAGCACATGGGAGCTTGGAAAGGGCTCCTGGAACAGCGGGAGAAAGGCTGAACCGAACCCAGGAATCAAACCCAGGGAACCAAACCCTGGAATCAAACCTGGAAACCAAACCTGGGAACCGAACCCGGGAATCAAACCCAGGAAACCAAACCAGAGAATTTGGGAATCAAACCCGGGAACTGAACCTGGGAACCAAACCTGGGAACCAAACCCAGGGAATTCAGGAATCAAACCCAGGGAACTGAACCTGGGAATCGAAGCCGGGAACCAAACCCAGGGCTCCCGCTGCCCCTGCTGCCCCTGCAGGGCTCCTGCTGTCCCTGCTGTCCCCACTGTCCCCACTGTCCCCGCTGTCCCCACAGGGTCCCTGCTGTCCCCACTATCCCGCAGGGTCCCCGCTGTCCCCACTGTCCCCACAGGGTCCCCACTGTCCCCGCTGTCCCCGCTGTCCCCACAGGGTCCCCACTATCCCCACTGTCCCTGCTGTCCCTGCAGGGTCCCGCTGTCCCTGCTGTCCCTGCAGGGTCCCCGCTGTCCCTGCTGTCCCTGCTGTCCCTGCAGGGTCCTCGCTGTCCCTGATGTCCCCACAGGGTCCCCACTGTCCCCGCTGTCCCTGCTGTCCCCGCTGTCCCTGCTGTCCCTGCTGTCCCCGCTGTCCCCACTGTCCCCACAGGGTCCCCGCTGTCCCCACTGTCCCCACAGGGTCCCACTGTCCCCGCTGTCCCTGCTGTCCCCGCTGTCCCTGATGTCCCCACTGTCCCCACAGGGTCCCCACTATCCCCACTGTCCCCACAGGGTCCCTGCTGTCCCCGCTGTCCCCACTGTCCCCACAGGGTCCCACTGTCCCCGCTGTCCCTGCTGTCCCCGCTGTCCCTGCTGTCCCTGCTGTCCCTGCAGGGTTCCCACTGACAGGAGGCCCTTGTGCCCCAGACAATGTGAGAGCAGCAAGGGGGCACAGAATGGCCCCATGAGCAGCATGGGTGGCCAGGCATGTTCCTTCCAGAACCTTCCATGGATCTGGAGCGCGAGGGCCGCTCCAGCACACGGAAGGTGCTGGTCAAACAGCTGATAGTGCTGAAAATGGAGACTGGGCTCGAGGCAAGCTCTCAGCTAACCAGTTCTCCAGTCATTGATCAAAAGCCCCTTACGGGAGTTTTTTTTCCCCATTTTTTGGGGCTGATTGTAAAAATTATTCTGAACAGGCACAGCAGTTCAATTGTAAATAAATTGTCACGTGGAATGTTTTGATTTTTCATTTTCATTTCCAGTGCTGCTCCGTTTCAAAATTTAGCAAAAATGTGATGATTACTGTACAGTTAAAACGAGGGGAGGGAAGCAACAAGCTGAACCTTTCCTCTGAGATAGGAAAAAAATAATATCCTATCAGTGTGCATCCGGGAAATGATATTCTTTCTGATTTGAAAAGGGGGGACAGGGGTAATGCTGCATTTATAATTTTGTTCTATTCTTTGGGTTTTATTCTGAGCCCAAAATGCATTTAAACAAGTTATTTCTGCAATTCTCCCAATTAAAATGGAACAGCTTATTTCCCAGAGCAGAGAAAAGGCTTGCAAATAGAATCCCGAGGAATCGGGAGGAGCAGGAGCCTTTCTTATGGAAACGCAGAGGTTTCCAGCCTGGAAACCCATGGCTGCTCTGCCTTGGGATGGGGCTGACTGTCCTCTGGACTGGTGCAGAGATGTGTCCTGTGCAGGGCAGTGAGATTCACCTCTGGGTCTGCTCCAGGGCTGCTCCAGGGCTTTGGCTGCAGCTTCTCCCTTCCCTGAGCCCAAAGTGACCCAGCCACAGCCGAGGGAGGGCTCTGCTGGTCACAGACCCACCGAGCCACAGCCAGGGTCCTGCTGGAGAGCAAAACCACCCCAAGCCACCGATTCTGCACAGCCAGATCCCTGGTAGCACATCTGGTGTGTGCTGCTCACACCAGCACAGCTTGGCACAGCTGCCCAGGGCAGGGCTGCAGTCCCCAAACCTGCAGATGGGGCACTCGGGGACATGGGGCAGTGGTGGCCTTGGCACTGCTGGGGGATGGCTGGACTCAGCGACCTTCGAGGGCCTTTCCAATGATTCTGTATTTCTGTATTTCTGTACTTCCATATTTCTGTATTTCTGTGATTCCAGAGACCTCTTGGAGAAGGAGGGGTGATGGGAGGGCGAGGGACATCCCCCAGCAGTGCCCCTTGTCCCTGGATGAGGGTTCCCCTGTGCAGGGAGCAGCGAGCTGAGCATCTCTGCCTTTGCTGGGTCTAATCCCAAAACTCCCTCAGACCCCAGATTCTGTTGGGATCTCCAGTCCTGGAGACGGGGAGCCCCTGAGGCCACATGTGTCCCACAGAACAAGGAGGGAGCAGAAAGGGGCTCCTGCCAGAGGGGCTCAGGGAAGGGATGGGAACAGACCCCACAGGTGCCCCTTCCCCAAGGTCTCACCATAAACCACAGACCAACCCCCTGTCAGAGCCCCCTCCCACAGGCACAGAGAAGCAGCTCTGCCAGACCCCCGGCGCTCATGCTGGAACAGAGCCTGCCCGAGGCTGGAACGGCCTGCAGGCACAAAAACCAGGCTCAGTCCTCATTTCTGACCTAAAGTAATGAAAGCCCTTAAGCCCACACAAAGGGTGGCAAAATCACAAGGCAGCTCTCCAGTGGGAGTCTGTAATTCTGCTGTTCCACCTCACAAAGGCCAAATCAAGTGTCTAAATAAAGGGTGTGGAGGTGCAGGGAGGGAGAGAAGGATCCCCTTGTGCATGTGCCCAGCCCAAACACCCCCAGCTCTCCCTCTGCCCGCCCTGTGGCTCATTATCCACCCTCCAAGAGCTGCTCTGAGCCCTCCTGCTGCTGCTCCTGGTGCTGCCCCAGGGCTGCCCGGCTACAGCTCACCCTCCTGGCTCATTCCCAGCTCCAAACCCTCCCTCTGTGCTGGCAAAATGCACATTTCTCCCAGGCACGGCCCTGCCCCGCCACTCTGCGGGCTCAAACCCAACTTGGTGGTCACAAATGCCATCAGCTGGCCCCATTACAGCCCCAAATTCAAACTCCAGCTTGGTGGTCACAAATGCCATCAGCTGGCCCCATTACAGCCCTGGGCTCAAACCCCAGCTTGGTGGTCACAAATGCCATCAGCTGGCCCCATTACAGCCCCAAATTCAAACCCCAGCTTGGGGACACAAATGCCATCAGCTGGCCCCGTTACAGCCCCAAATTCAAACCCCAGCTTGGTGGTCACAAATGCCATCAGCTGGCCCCATTACAGCCCCAAATTCAAACCCCAGCTTGGGGCCACAAATGGCATCAGCTGGCCCCATTACAGCCCTGGGCTCAAACCCCAGCTTGGGGACACAAATGCCATCAGCTGGCCCCATTACAGCCCCGGCCTGGAGTGGCTCTGGCAGAAGGAACAGCTCTCCCTGTGAAATCAGCTGATTTAAATACTAATGAGCCAATAACCACGTTTGAGTAGAGTAATGACCATAGTAATAGGAGCCATAAAAAGCTGCAGTGCTCTCAGGAATGCTCCCAGGCTCCTTCACCCAGGTGCTGCCCCTGCTGGCAGACTCCCAAAGCAGAGGGGAAGGGATGGCCAGCAGTGCTCAGACCTGCTGCCACAGGTGTTCCAGGGCAGGAGAGCTGCAGGAGCTGAGCTGGGTCTGTTCTGTGCTCTGTGGGAGGGAGAAATCCCGGGTCTCCGTGTTTGTGGGATGGTGACATTGCCGTGCTGAGGTTTGTCCCTCACTGGAGGGCACTGCAGACCTTTGGAAATGTTTCATAGAGCACAGAATCATGGAATCACTGAGGCTGGAAAACCCCTCTGAGATCATGGAGTCCAACCATCCCCAGCACTGCCAGGGCCACCACTGACCATATCCCCAAGTGCCACATCCACAGGGCTGGAAATCCCCCCAGGGATGGGGACTCCAAACCTCCCTGGGCACTTCCAACCCCTGACCCCCCTTTCCATGGGGAAATTCCTGCTGGTGCCCACCCTGAGCTCCCCTGAGGCCGTTCCCTCTGCTCCTGTCCCTGTTCCCTGGGGCAGAGCCCGACCCCCCGGCTGTGCCCTCCTGGCAGGAGCTGTGCAGAGCCACAAGGGCCCCCTGAGCCTCCTTTGCTCCAGTCTGAGCCCCTTCCCAGCTCCTCAGGGATTCTGCAGCCCCTTCCCAGCTCCTCAGGGATTCTGCAGCCCCTTCCCAGCTCCTCAGGGATTCTGCAGCCCCTTCCCAGCTCCCTCAGGGATTCTCCAGCCCCTTCCCAGCTCCTCAGGGATTCTGCAGCCCCTTCCCAGCTCCTCAGGGATTCTGCAGCCCCTTCGCAGCTCCTCAGGGATTCTGCAGCCCCTTCCCAGCTCCTCAGGGATTCTGCAGCCCCTTCCCAGCTCCCTCAGGGATTCTGCAGCCCCTTCCCAGCTCCTCAGGGATTCTCCAGCCCCTTCCCAGCTCTATTCCTGCCCTGGCCACGCTCCAGCCCCTCCAGGGCTCTCCAGAGCTGCCCCAGCCCTGGAGGTGCCCCAGCAGTGCCAGCACAGGGACACTGGCACTGCCCTGGCCCTGCTGCCACCCCAGAGCTGCCCTGGCTGTCCTGGCCGCTGTGTTGGAGGAGGATGAAGGGCTGGAAGAGCTGGATGAGGAGGAGGATGAAGGGCTGGATGAGGAGGAGGATGAAGGGTTGGGTGAGGAGGAGGATGAAGGGCTGGAAGAGCTGGATGAGGAGGAGAATGAAGGGCTGGATGAGGAGGAGGAGGAAGGGCTGGATGAGGAGGATGAAGGGCTGGGTGAGGCTGGCCTGTTGAAGTCCCCACCTCCTCTGCCCCGTGTGGTGCCATGGACCAAATGCCCAATTTCCCCGTCCTGGCAGAGCCTTGGGCACTGCCCCAGGTGCCCCCCAGCAGCTCCTGGAGCACTCCACGGGGCAGAGAGCTCAAGTGCCTGCGATCTGTGCACTTTGAGGAATCAGGTCTGCTCCAGCGGGCAGTGCAGGATGTTCCCATTTACAAACCTCTGGATCAATGCTCAGCTCTCAGTGCTGGTGTTTACAGCCACTTCCCTGCCCTCAGGCTGCTCCAGCTCTAGCTACTCTTGCTGTTGTTATTACTATTATTATCATTATTATTATTGCTATTTTCATTTTCCTCCTCAGATTCATGAATCTTGGCTGTGAGCAGGGGCTGGAAATGGGAAAATCCAGTGCTGGGTTACATCAGAGAGCCAGCACAGCAGGAGAATGTGAAATGAGGAGCAGCAATAAAATAGATTATTAAAAAAAATAATACTCCTATCCCTGAGTTCCTTGGTCATTTAGCAAGACTATAAGTTATTAAAAAATGAATAAGAGAATTAAAAAGTGAAATCAAGTGAGGGATAGGAATTAATTGCAGAGGAATAAAGCACTGGTAAATAAATGAGATGTTAGGGAAAGATGAGCAGGGGGTGGGAAATGACACATTTGCATCTTCCACCTGGCCAGGTGTCACAGGGCCATGGGACACTCGGGGACACTCAGGGACACTCAGGGACACTCAGGGACACTCAGAAGCACAGCAGTGACCCTGAGAGGAGGAGCCACCCAGGAGCTCAGGGCAGCTGGCTGCAATATCCCATCCCTGCATAAATCTGAGTCTCTGTACAGTTCTTCCCTCGGGGTGAGCATAAATTAATTGGAGTTTCTGAGAAGCCTGGACTCATCTTCCAGCTCCAGGCGAGCCCCCAGAGGTCCCCCACGGTGAGTCTGTGCCACAGCAGGTGCTGGGGAGAGGAGGGGGCTGACTTCCCCAGGTTTCCCAGTAGGAAGTCAACAAAGGCAGCCTGGAATGGGTGCCAGAGTCGGATCTGCTGCATTTGTTCTGTCTCTGAGGCACAGGGGCTGTTCAGGCTGCCCTGGCTCCAGGAAAGCTGGAGGAAAGCCCAGCCTGGGGTGAAGGGACACTCTGCTCACTGAGGGGACATGACTGGGTCCTGCAGGGCTTGGGACAGGGCAGGGCACCTGTGCACCGAGGGGCTGAGGGGCTGCACCAGCTCCTGGGGTTGTTCCAACATCCCCGTGGTGACACCTGCCCAGGTGTGCCCCTGTGAGCCCACAGCCCTGCTGATGGAGCCACCCAAGGCTCGTGGGGCTGTGACTGCAGCAGGGCTGTGCAGTGACCCCAGGGAGACCCAGGGCTCTGCAGTGACCCCAAGGAGCTCCTGACCCCCGGGCAGGGCGGTGCAGTGACCCCAGGGAGACCCAGGGCTCTGCACTGACCCCAAGGAGCTCCTGACCCCCGGGCAGGGCGGTGCAGTGACCCCAGGGAGACCCAGGGCTCTGCAGCGACCCCAAGGAGCTCCTGAGCCCGGGCAGGGCTGTGCAGTGACCCCAAACAGCCCCAGGCTCTGCAGTGACCCCAAACAGCCCCAGGGCTGTGCAGTGACCCCAAACAGCCCCAAACAGCCCCAGGCTCTGCACTGACCCCAAACAGCCCCGAACAGCCCCAGGGCTGTGCAGTGACCCCAAACAGCCCCAAACAGCCCCAAACAGCCCAGGGCTGTGCAGTGACCCCAAACAGCCCCTGACCCCCAGGCAGGGCCCTGCAGTGACCCCAAACAGCCCCAGGGCTGTGCAGTGACCCAAAACAGCCTCAAACACACTCCCAGGCTCTGCAGTGACCCCAAACAGCCCCAGGGCTCTGCAGATAAGATCCTGCCTCACAGATGTCTGTGATCCCATAAATAAGGCCCTGCCTCAGGAGATTGCTGATCACACAGATAAGGCCCAGCCTCAGGAGATCACTGATCACACAGATAAGGCCCTGTGATCACACAGATAAGGCCCAGCCTCAGGAGATCACTGATCACACAGGTAAGGCCCTGCCTCAGGAGAGCACTGATCACACAGATAAGGCCCTGCCTCAGGAGATCACTGATCCCACAGATAAGGCCCTGCCTCAGGAGAGCACTGATCACACAGATAAGGCCCTGTGATCACATAGATAAGGCCCTGCCTCAGGAGATCACTGATCACACAGGTAAGGCCCTGCCTCAGGAGAGCGCTGATCACACAGATAAGGCCCTGTGATCACACAGATAAGGCCCAGCCTCAGGAGATCACTGATCACACAGATAAGGCCCTGTGACCCCACAGATAAGGCCCTGCCTCAGGAGATCACTGATCACACAGATAAGGCCCTGTGATCACACAGATAAGGCCCTGCCTCAGGAGATCACTGATCACACAGATAAGGCCCTGTGACCCCACAGATAAGGCCCTGCCTCCCCCAGGAGCCCTGCAGGACACAGAGGAGCAGAGAGAGGCTCAGCCCCGGGATGGAGTGTGCTTATCACACAGTGCCACGCTGCTGCCTCTAATCCACCATGGGAAGCTTCTCCCTGAGCCGGTTCAGGGAAGAGCTGATAAGGTGATAGAGGAGCCCAGCTCGCTGGCTGTGACCTTTAGAGGGATGTGACAGCCACTGTCACAGCTGCTGGCAAAGGCACAGGCACTCCAGGGCACAAATGGGGCTGAGCACCTCCTCTGCTGGGCAGCAAAGCTTGGCACACTGCTGTGACCGTGTTCACAGGGGTCCGAGGATGAGGGAAGGGACGAGAATGTTGACTCTATGTGTCAGAAGGCTTGATTTATTATTTTATTATATTATATATTAAAACTATACTAAAAGAATAGAAGAAAGGATTTCATCAGAAGGCTGGCTAAGCTAAGAATGGAAAAGGAAAGAATGATAACAAAGGTTTGTGGCTCGGGCTCTCTGTCCGAGCCAGCTGGGCTGTGATTGGCCATTAATTAGAAACAACCACATGAGACCAATCCCAGATGCACCTGTTGCATTCCACAGCAGCAGATAACCATTGTTTACATTTTGTTCCTGAGGCCTCTCAGCTTCTCAGGAGGGAAAATCCTAAGGAAAG
The DNA here is from genome assembly GCA_019023105.1 of Diglossa brunneiventris. Lineage (NCBI taxonomy): Eukaryota > Metazoa > Chordata > Aves > Passeriformes > Thraupidae > Diglossa > Diglossa brunneiventris. The sequence continues at coordinate 549,328 of CM032356.1, read as the reverse complement.
GATTTTCCATAAAAGATGTCTGTGACAAACTCCCCCTTCTCCCCTCAGCACCCCTCAGCTGGACATGGACAGGGCAGCCCAGGGATGGACATGGACACTGATCCTGGACAGGGCAGCCCAGGGCTGGAGGATGGACATGGACAGGGCAGCCCAGGGCTGGAGGATGGACATGGACTGGGCAGCCAGGGCTGGAGGCTGCCCCCTCACCTGGGGCTTTGTCCTGGCCAGCCCCACGGTGTCCTGCAGGCAGGGATGGCAGGGCTGCTCCCAGCTGGGCAGAGAGCAGTGCCCAGAGGCACAGCTGTGTCCTGTGGGCTCCAGAGCCACTGCCACGTGCAGGGCTGTCACCAACACTGCAGGGAAAACAACAATTCTGCAACAGCATCTTCCAGGGTTAGAGAGTCAGGGCATGACTTTCTCCTGGCCAGGAGGTGCTACAGAAACAACTTCATCCACACATTGCCCAGCTTGTGCAGAGGAAATAATTCCATCCCACATGGCTCTTTACCAGATTGAAACACATTTATACAGCCAAAACCCAGGGACAGGGACAGGGATGGGACAGGGACAGGGACAGGGACAGGGACAGGGACAGGAAGCCCCTGGATGGAACCCTGTCCCACCAGGAGAGCATTTTCAGTGCAGAGGGAAAAGAGTCAGGAGGAAGAGCAGTGACCTAAACCTGTCAATCCATCCCTACCCCTGCCAGGCCACCCAGGGGTGCTGGGGACATCATCCCTGTCCATCCATCCCTGTCCATCCCAGGCCAACCAGGGATGCTGGGGACATCATCCCTGTCCATCCCTGTCCATCCCAGCCCTGCCAGGGATGCTGGGGACATCATCCCCGTCCATCTCTGTCCCTGCCAGGGCCTGCCAGGGATGCTGGGGACATCATCCCTGTCCATCCCTGTCCATCCCAGCCCTGCCAGGGATGCTGGGGACATCATCTCCAGGCCTTTGGGGCTGCAAAGCCAAGCCCAGGCTCTGCTGGCTCCAGTTCTGCACCTTGATGCAGGTGAGAGACTTTTTTACCCACACCTGACTCCGAGCCAGGGTTTTTCACAGCAGAATTTCACTGTTTCTGCTTGCTAATGAAGATATATTTGTATGGGAAAAAAAAATAAAATATCCAGGCTCCCCTAGAGCCCCCCATCATTTGAAATGCAGGCTGAGCAAGCTAACTGGAAAACACCCAGTGGGGGACAGAGCTCTGCGAGCAGAGAGGGAGATGAGACTCTCCAATCAGATCTTTTCCCATCTCTAATTTCTCTGAATCGAGCTGCTCATGCAGAAAGCAGCACGGGAGATTTGGAAAGCTATTTGTGTGGGTAATTGACATTATTTTCTCTGCTAGGCACTACGCCCAACTTCCAGTGTAATATAAACTTTTTTTTTTAATGATAGCTTGTGCTTTTGGTGGGCATAAAGCAGCATTTGTATTTACAGCCAAAATGCATAATAAATAAATGAATACATTTGGTAGAATATTTTATGTGCCTGGATGAAAAGGAATAAAATCTATTCAGGCTGACCAGAAATGCTTGTTCATTCTGGCTGGGCTTAGCAAAACATTTTGGTAAAAGCACACAGCGAAGAGGGGAATTTTTTGGGGAGGATGTAAAATGGATTTGATTTCTAATTTCAGCACAAAATCCTTCCTGTTTTGGGGCTTGAAGTGATATTTCAAATTTGACCTCTATTAGCCTGTATTTTTAGAAAAAGCTGAAACAACAAAGGGTTTATTACAGGTTTGGCTCAACTCACAATCAAGTGCATTATTTAGGGTTTTTTCCATATTTTGTTTGTGGGAGAGCGGTTTTTAAGGAGCTGCAGCCCCACATTTTCTGCCGTGCCTGCCATGGGGAGCTGCAGCTGCAGTGCCAGCGTGGGGTGGAAGTGGCTCTGGAATGGTGGAAGGAGGGATTGTCCCCTCCTTCTCCAGGATTTTGCCCATCCTCCCCTCCCCAGGGCCACACCCCGGTTCTCCTGCTGGGTCCTGGGGCTCTGTGCTCCAAACCAGGGGTGCACGATGGTTTTACACCTCCTTTAAAAGGCCTTGGGCAAGAGAAGGGAGGGAGGCAGATGTTTGAACCAGCCCTGGCCTGGTCCCACTCTGGCAGAGCTTCTGTGAGGTTTAAAGAGGTTCTGTGAGGTTTGAAGAGGTTCTGTGAGGTTTATAGAGATTCCGTGAGGTTCTGTGAGGTTTGCAGAAGTTCTGGAGGTTCACAGAGGTTCTCTGAGGTTCTGTGAGTTCACAGAGGTTCTGGAGGTTCTGTGAGGTTTGCAGAGGTTCTGGAGGTTCACAGAGGGTCTGTGAGATTCACAGAGGTTCTGTGAGGTGTATAGGGGTTCTGTGAGGCTTTCAGTGGTTCTGTGAGGTTCTGTGAGGTTTGCAGAGGTTCTGTGAGGTTCTGTGAGGATCACAGAGGTTCTGTGAGGTTTACAAAGGTTCTTTGAGGCTTCACAGAGGTTCTGTGAGATTTTCAGAGGTTCTGTGAGGTTTACAAAAGTTCTGTGAGGCTTCACAGAGGTTCTGTGAGGTTTTCAGAGGTTCTGTGAGGTTTACAAAAGTTCTGTGAGGCTTCACAGAGGTTCTGTGAGGTTTTCAGAGGTTCTGTGAGGCTTCACAGGGGTTCTGGAGGTTCACAGGGGTTCTGGGAGGTTTACAGAGGTTCTGTGAGGTTTTCAGAGGCTCTGTGAGGTTTGCAGAGGCTCTGTGAGGTTTGCAGAGGTTCTGTGAGGTTTGCAGAGGTTTGCAAATAGAAATCAGCTGACAAGAAAAACAGGGGGGAAATCCCGACTGTCATGAGGTGAAAGTCAAGCTCCCCCAGAGCAATGCAGAGGTGAATACATTAAACACAAAACAAAGCTCAGTGTGCTACCAAGGGGGGCTGTGAGTCCATGGCTCCATCCTGGGACCAGGGATGTAGGAAATAATGTGCATTTTCCTGGGAAGGCTGCAGCTGAAGTCTGGGTTTCATTGCAGCCCTGCCCTCAGAGCCCGGGTCAGGAGATGTTCCTTGGGGAGGAGTTGGAGATGAGTTGGAGATGTTCCTTGCAGATGTTCCTTGGAGAGGGGTTGGAGATGTTCCTTGGGGATGAGTTGGAGATGTTCCTTGGGGAGGAGTTGGAGATGAGTTGGAGATGTGCCTTGCAGATGTTCCTTGGGGATGTTCCTTGGAGAGGAATTGAAGATGTTCCTTGCAGATGTTCCTTGCAGATGTTCCTTGGGGAGGAGTTGGAGATGTTCCTTGGGGATGAGTTGGAGATGTTCCTTGGGAGGAGTTGGAGGTGAGTTGGAGATGTGCCTTGCAGATGTTCCTTGGGGATGTTCCTTGGAGAGGGGTTGGAGATGTTCCTTGGGGATGTTCCTTGGAAAGGAATTGAAGATGTTCCTTGCAGATGTTCCTTGCAGATGTTCCTTGGGGAAGAGTTGGAGAGGAGCTGGATATGTTCCTTGGAGATGAGTTGGAGATGTTCCTTGGGGATGAGTTGCAGATGTTCCTTGGAGAGGAATTGGAGATGTTCCTTGCAGACATTCCTTGCAGGTGTTCCCTGGGGAGGAGTTGGAGAAGTTCCTTGCAGATGTTCCTTGCAGATGTTCCTTGGGGAGGAGTTGGAGATGTTCCTTGCAGATGTTCCTTGCAGATGTTCCTTGCAGATATTCCTTGGTGAGGAGCTGGAGATGAATTGGAGATGTTCCTTGCAGATGTTCCTTGCAGACATTCCTTGCAGATGTTCCTTGGTGAGAAGCTGGAGATGAATTGGAGATGTTCCTTGCAGATGTCCCTTGGGGAGGAGTTGGAGATGTTCCTTGCAGATGCTCCTTGCAGATGCTCCCTGCAGATGTTCCTCGCAGATGCTCCCTGCAGATGTTCCTTGCAGATGTTCCTTGCAGATGCTCCCTGCAGATGCTCCCTGCAGATGTTCCCCGGGGAGGAGCCGATGTGGGCTGGGAGCAGCAGCAGTGGCCAGCCCGGGGTGCAGAGGGGGCTCGCCCCCGAGGCTCAGGGACACTCTGAGGGGCAGAGCCCTTGGGGCAGTGGCTGCTGTGTGAGCAGAGCGGCCGGGGACAGCTCCCTGCTCAGCCCTGGCTTCCCAGCACACTTACTCCAGATACACCCCTTGGGAAATGCACGGACACATCATTCCTGCACCTCTGGGCAGAGCCCCGGGGGCTGACACATATGGGACTGTTATTGACTGTTATTATTCCTACTATTGAAATATGTTGGAGATTTCATTTGAAATGAAACAAAAACCCCACAAATCACAAAACTCACCTGTGGTGAGGTTCCCATTGACCAAGACTTGCCAAAGCACAAGGAGGGCACAGCCTCTCTGGGGCCCTCCCGTGGGACCAGGAAAGAAGGGACTGTTCTCCTCACCAAACACAGGACAGGGGCTTGACTGATCTGCTGTAAATCTGGGAAGAGCCAAGGTTTGACCTGAGACCCGTTAGAGCAGCCCAGTGCCCCAGTCCCAGCTGTGACAGCACTTTCTGGGTGTGACTGTCCCCGTGTCCAGCCAGCCCCTCAGAGGAGGAGGGGATGTGCAGCCTCCCGTCAGATCATCGTTCCTGCTGCAGTTCCCTGGCAGCGAAACAGAGATAATACAGCAAAGAAACAATGCCACCAAACTCGTTATCAGTCCTTCCTTGCTTATTCCTCCCACCAAACATTTCCTATCAGCATTCACCAGCTAATCTTCTCTTTTTGTCACTGACACAAAAACACTTGCTCATTTTGTGTCATCTCCAGATACCGCAACAATAGAAGAATGCAGCCATTAATTACTGAAATTACCGTTACAAGAGAAAATTATAGTCATTAAAATCGAGGTAAAACTCATTTGTACTTTCCTCAACTTCTCCTTTTTTTGTGCAGCTACCGACTTAATGCCTCCAGTAAAGACCCAGAATGCAGCAAACTGAAAAGTCTGGGAAATGTGAGTGGTGCTGTCACTGCAGGAGCTTCACTGAGGCAAAGGCTCCTGTGCCCTCCCTGAGCTGTGCTCTCCTCACAGAGCCATGGGATGGGATAATGGGATGGGATGGGATAATGGGATGGGATAATGGGATGGGATAATGGGATGGGATGGGATGGGATGGGATGGGATGGGATGGGATGGGATGGGATGGGATGGGATGGGATGGGATAATGGGATGGGATGGGATGGGAGGGACCTCAGAGCTCACCCAGTGCCACCCCTGCTGCCATGGTTTGACGCTGGCACAACCAGCATTGGGATTATAATAATTTGGGATTATTATTGATAATAATCCCAAAAAACTCACTTCCTCTCCAACCAGGACACCTGCCATGGCAGGGACACCTCCCTATGACGGTGTCACAGGGGTTCTTGGATGAGGGAAGAGACGAGGATCTGACTCCATGTTTCAGAAGGCTGATTTATTATTTTATGATATATATTATACTAAAACTATACTAAAAGAATAGAAGAAAGGATTTCATCAGAAGGCTGGCTAAGAATAGACAAAGAATGATAACAAAGGTTTGTAATGACCGAGACCGACAGCCAGCCGGACTGTGATTGGTCATTAATTAGAAACAACCCCATGAGACCAATCCCAGATGCACCTGTTGCATCCCACAGCAGCAGATAACCATTGGTTACATTTTGTTCCTGAGGCCCTCAGCTTCTCAGGGGAAAAAATCCTAAGGAGAGGATTTTTCAGAAAATATCATGGCTACACCCCCACTGTCCCAGGGTGCTCCCCACGTCCAGCCTGGCCTTGGGCACTGCCAGGGATGCAGGGGCAGCCCCAGCTGCTCTGGGCTGTGCCATGAGATGGTTCTGGAGCTCCAATGCAACCCAAGCCACTCTGGGATGGTCTGGTTCCATGTTTCTGTGATGTTGGCGCGAATACAGGAGCTCCTGCTGTAACTGAGCTCTGTGGCAGATCCAGTGGGTGCCAGTTCTGCTGGTGAGAGCTGCCAGGAGCCCTGGGAGGAGCAGGATTTCCCCAGCACTGCAGAGTGGAGGGGCTGGGATCAGCAGTGCCTGAGCCTGCTCAGGGTCACACCCTGCCCCAGGGACAGGCTGGGCATGGTGGCCAAGAGGGATTCTCGAGAGGCCAAAATCCCCTTGGGGGATCCCCGACCCTTATCAGGGGCTCCTTGCCTGTGGTGGATAAACAGCAGGTCTGTAAAAGCCTCCCAGACTGAATCTAACTTGATTCAGCTGTACCTGTGAGAAATCTGTCAACCTTTCCTGAAAATAGAATCCTACAACGCTGAAAAACAGCCTGTTTCCCTGGGAAAGAGTTCTAGGACTGACACTGTTACCTGCACCTATGTAAACTATTCTAAACCATCAAAGACAAAAAGGCAAACAATATCTGCAGCCAGACCCTTGCCAGCAGGTGGGCATCCCTGGTGAGCTGACCAGTCAGCACAGGATAGCGCCCATTACTGACCAGCTGGAGACAGGCATGGTTTGTTTATAAAACTATAGAATGGGGGGTGGGAATGAACCTGTACCTTCTGTGCTACATGAACAAGTGCCTCATCTCCCCAGCACCAGGTCACAGCAACACTGCCCTGCTCCTGGGAACAGGATGGCTCCAAGGATCCTGCATCCAACCTCCCAGAGCCCTCTGGTCCTTGACAGGAATCCAGACAGGACCCGAACGCCTGGAGCAGCCTCAGCCAGGGAGCAGCACCAGAATGGGCACTGCTGTGCTGAGCTGGGCTGCATCAGCTGCCTCTGCTGATAGCAGTGCTGATAGCAGCAGTTCAGAGGGTCTGATTCCATCAGCTGCCTCTGCTGATAGCAGTGCTGATAGCAGCAGTTCAGAGGGTCTGATTCCATCAGCTGCCTCTGCTGATAGCAGTGCTGATAGCAGGAACTCAGAGGTTCTGATTCCTGATCCCAGTGCTGATAGCAGCAGTTCAGAGGGTCTGATTCCATCAGCTGCCTCTGCTGATAGCAGTGCTGATATCAGGAGTTCAGAGGTTCTGATTCCCGATACCAGTGCTGATATCAGGAGTTCAGAGGTTCTGATTCCCGATACCAGTGCTGATATCAGGAGTTCAGAGGGTCTGATTCCTGATCCCAGTGCTGATAGCAGCAGTTCAGAGGTTCTGATTCCATCAGCCGCCTCTGCTGATGCCAGTGCTGATAGCAGGAACTCAGAGGTTCTGATTCCTGATCCCAGTGCTGATAGCAGCAGCTCAGAGGTCCTGATTCACTGATCTGATGCTGGGTGACAGGTCCCTGGCCTAAATGCACATGCAAACATTACACACATGCATACAAATTGAATTTGCCATTTTCTGCAGACTTCAGCCACAGGCAAACCTCAGGAAAAAGAAGAGCAAGAGCAGTTGATGTGATGAAGATAAAGGTTAAACACCCAATTATCCTGTTTGCTACCAAGGTTATGGGCCAGCACAGCGAGAGGCTTGGTTAATATCTGCCTGGAACTCAGCCTCTGAGGCACAGAGCTGGCCTTTCCTCAGTGCTGCTATCAGCAGCAGTGCTCAGGTTGTGTTTCAGCAAATATCTCTCCAAAGGATTTTCTCTACACTTGGTTTTAACTCTTGATTTTCATTCTTATTTATTCACAGCAAAATAGAAAGGGTTGATCTTATGATTTTCTGCCAGGCTCTATGGCCAGTGACACCCCATCTCTGATTTCTCTGGTGATTTCTCTGGGCCATTGTCCTGCTCTTGGATATTTCCCTGCCTTTTGATGAGCAAAGACATTGAATTCCAGGGCTTCTGTCCTTGCTGGTTTTGGACAAAGCTGCATGGACACGACTCCAGCACATCCCACAATGGGTCTGTTGCAGTGGCTGGGCAGTGTGGGACCTTTCCCCAGAGGGACTGGCAAATCCTCTCCTAACTGGGAATTTCCCCTCACACTGAGCCCCAATGTCATTTTGTCCCAGTGTTTCCTCCCTTGTGTTTTATTCATTATGCAAACCCCTTCTCTTTTTTCCCCCGACTTTCTTTCAACAACCTGTAATCAAATGTTTCTCTACAGAAGTGCCCAAGGTTTGTTTGGGTTTTTCCCCATCACTGGGATGAGCATGTGGTTGGAGAGTTCACAGGCTCCTTTCAAACAGACGGCTAATTGCTCAGGAGCAGGACCGAAGTTAACGATAAATATGTAAATTGGGGAAGAATGAAACACTCGTTAAACATCAGGCATTTACTATGGAAATTAAGTGTCATTAGATGCATAAAAGGCTTTCCCAGCTTCCCTTCAAGCGTTCATTAGTGCACTGATCCCAACAAACACAGAGGGGCCACCCCATCCAAACAAGAGCACAGCCATCCTGAACGGGTGCCCAGAACTCAAACCCAAACAGTTTTAAAATCAGTTTTGGGCTTTGGAGAAACTCCACAGCTTCCCTTCTCTTCCCCAGTTGCATTTGCCCTTTGCTGCTCCATCCCACCCAGCAGGAGGAGCAGAGGCTGGGACAGCCCAGCCCCAGGGAAGCTGCTCACATCATCTTTTGGCTGAGCTGGAGCTGGAGCTGACAGAAGCAGGAGGTGTTCTTGGGAAAGTGTGCAGGAAAACACTTATTTATTTCAGGGCTTTGTAGGAAAACATTTATTTCAGGGCTTTGGAGTAGACAAAGGTGAGGGTAGAGCAAAAGTCTTGGAGAAAGGGTGGGAAATCCACCTCTGGGAGATGGAGAGCAGAGCATCTTCCCCGGAAACAAGATGGGTTTGGATTATCCACATTCATTTTCCATGAGTCTGTGAAACCCTCCTCATCTTCAGTCTTTTCCAGGCCACCCTCTCTCATCTCTGTAGTGCCAGAGCACAGGGATTGGATCCCATTGCCAGAGGACAGGGCTGGATGGGATATTGGGAATCAGAAATTCCTGGCTGGCAGGGTGGGCAGGCCCTGGCACAGGTGCCCAGAGCAGCTGTGGCTGCCCCTGGATCCCTGGCAGTGCCCAAGGCCAGGCTGGACACTGGGGCTGGGAGCACCTGGGACAGTGGGAGGTGTCCCTGCCATGGCAGGGGTGGCACTGGGGGGGCTCTGAGGTCCCTTCTCACCCAAACCACTCCATGATCTTCATTCAACATCTTCTGTTCAGCTCAGCTCACTCCATCTATAATCAGCCATGAGTAAAAATTCAAATTACTCCCTTCCTCAACAGCCTTCCTGCAATTTAAAGGTACTGATGTGGAAATCCTCGTTTGGAGGTGCCCCAGAAACCTGGAACAGGTTCCTGAAGGATTTCCTTAGGGTTGCCTTGCTCCTATAAATCCCTTCCAAACCCGTGTGCTCGTGAGGATCAAAGCGCAGAAGATATCAAATGCAGGAAATTTCCTGAAACTCACCTTCAGCCAACCAGACAAGAGCAGGAGACCTCTGTGGATGGTGGTGGGGCTTGGCAGAGTGGCTGTCCCTGTTCACACTTTGGGACACTTGCAGTGGGATGGGGAGGATGAAGTTTTCCCTCTGCACCTCCGTGCAAAGCAGTCAGTCCCAGTGCACACCAGCTCCAGCACTACAGGCAGCCAAAACCATCATGGAAAGGTGAAAACATTTATTTTTCTGCAGTTTTTTCCCCATAAACTAGCATTGATATGTCAAAAAGAAACTAAAATAAACCAGAGAAAATCAAAAACTGAGAAGAACCGTGTGGAGAGCAGAGTGATTTTTGTCCTTTCTGTAACACCCACCCACACGGAGCCAGCCTGCTGACAGCAGCAAAGGAGGATCAAAAATAGCCGAGGTTTTGTACAGAACTTTCCAGATTGTCCACTAGAAACCGTGCAGGTGTCGCTGTGGATTCTGCCAGGCTGGTCCCAGCAGCCAGTCCCATTTCTGTCCCCCAGTCAGCAGCAGGGGTGCCAGGCTGGGATGAGCCCCCAGCCTGGAGCAGCCAGATCCCAGTGCTGGTCACTGCCCAGCACAGCCCTGCTGCAGGAGGAAGAGGAGGAGGAGGAGGAAGAGCCCCTCCATTTCCCTGACAGCCTTGACACAGGATTTTAAGACACTTTAAGGGATTTTTGAGACACTTTATGAGCTAAAATCTGTTCAAAGGTTGTGGGTGCAAAGCCAGTGCCCACAATGTACCTCTGTGCATTTCCATGCAAATACAGTCACTACAAATACAGTCACTACAAATACAGTCACTACAAATACAGTCACTACAAATACAGTCAATACAATACAATTCCATACAAATACAGTCACTACAAATACAGTCAATGCAATGCAATTCCATACAAATGCAGTCAATGCAATACAATTCCATACAAATACAGTCAATACAAATACAGTCAATGCAATTCCATACAAATACAGTCAATGCAATTCCATACAAATACAGTCAATACAAATACAGTCAATGCAATACAATTCCATACAAATACAGTCAATGCAATACAATTCCATACAAATACAGTCAATACAAATACAGTCAATGCAATACAATTCCATACAAATACAGTCAAGGCAATACAATTCCATACAAATACAGTCAATACAATGCATTTCTTTGCCAGGATGTTCCTTTAGAGTTTAACTCTTTGTTTTGCAGCAGTACCAGCCTAGTCTGGAGAACCATCATGGAATCACAGGATGGTTTGGAATGAAGTGACCCCAAAGCCCATCCGGTGCCAGCCCTGCCGTGGGCAGGGACACCTCCCCTGCCCCAGCAAAGGCAGAGATGCTCAGCTCGCTGCTCCCTGCACAGGGGAACCCTCATCCAGGGACAAGGGGCACTGCTGGGGGAGCTCCTGCACCATCCCATTCCTGCCTCCTTCTCCAAGAGCTCTCTGGAGTCACAGAAACACAGAACAATTGAGGTGATTCATAACTATAATAATAACTATAATAACTAATAATGACTAAGGAAAAGCCCTCTGAGATCGAGTCCAGCCATCCCCAGCACTGCCCCTGTCCCCCAGGGCTGTGAAACCCTCAGGGATGGGGACTTCAGCCCTGCCCAGGGCAGCTGGGCCCAGGTTTTCCAGGCATAAGAGTCTCTCCATCCTAACACAGGGGATTGCATCTCTTGATTTCCTCACAAGCTTTTTCTGTTCAGCCCTTGCTGTGCTTCTGGAGGCTCTCTGCACCTGGCCTGGGCCCTTCCTGGAGGATGTCTGTGCTCTGTCCGTGTGTCCTGCTGGAAGCTGTGTGGAGGCCTTGGCAGGGAGCCTTGGATGACATGGGAATGGGATCTGCTTGGTGGGAATGGGAGCTCTGGGGTGGGAATGGGAGCTCTTGGTGGGAATGGGATCTGCTTGGTGGGAATGGGAGCTCTGGGGTGGGAATGGGAGCTCTTGGTGGGAATGGGATCTGTTTGGCGGGAATGGGGGCTCTTTTCTGGAGGCTGAAGAGCAGAACTGGGGATGTCTGGAGTGGGAGCTGCAGGGAAACACTGAATTCTGTCTCTCCACAATCCCTCAGCCCTGGGGATCAGCGTTCTCTGGCCCCTTGTCTCTCTGTCAATAAGCAGACACAAGTGACCATAAACTCCCTCCTCCCAGGCACAGCCTGTCCTGCCCTGCAGGGCCATCAGTCACAAACCATCTCTGTCATCTCCCCCTTGCACCAGCACTGGTGCCTTTGGGAGGAACTTTGATGTCTGATGCAGCTCCAAGAAAATGACATTGAGAAGTTCACGGGACCAGGGCTCGAAGCACAAACACTCTGTGACTGCACACAGATGGCTGCAGACCTGGATCTGGTTTATTTATGCTTCTTGGAAAGATGTTATTCAATATTCTGTTGGGGATTTAAATGTTTATTCTGAGCAATCCCAGGCAAAATTTAACGAGCAGTCAATGGAGGAGCTTAATAAGGGGTGGGATGAAAAAAAGTATTTTTCTGTGTCTCTGGGCAATAAATCACAAGTCTTGCAAGGGCCACAAATCTTGGCTCTTTCTGCCATTTAAGCTCAGCTCCCTCGCTGCCGCTGAAGGAGATTTAAAGGCTGCCAGTCAGCTCCTGTGAGACACAGCTGTGCTCATTTGTTTATTCCTAAAAACTGAAACAAGTTGGAGGCTGGTAAAGACTTCTACCAGCACAGAATTGTGTCCTGGGCAGGGGTAATGTGTTCCCCAGCCCAGCTGAACATCCCCAGGCCCTGGGGCTGAGCCTGCGAGGAGTGAAAAGGTCCCCTGGCCTCACCTCTGCTCTCAGCCTGGCTTAACCAAGACACATCTTGCTGTGCAAATGTTGAGATATTACTACATTAATGTGGTTGGTGATCAAGTGCCTCCTTTAGGTAAAGATATGATGTGCCTTGTTCCTCTCTAAAACACACCCAGGATCCACTCCAACTATTGGATGATACAGTCTCAAGTTCAAAAGTGAAACAAATCCAAAAGTCTGCCCAAAAGACAAACAGATTCTTATTTGAAAAACTGAACAACCCCATAAAGAGTTCTGTGTACACTTTTTATTTCCAAAGCCCTAAAGGTAAAGAGATTTCTCCTTTTGAAGTCTCTTTAGCCCGAGCCCTCCCAGAACCAGCTTTGTGTTCCCTTTCCTCATTTTGGGCCCGTTCCAGGAGTCCTTTTCAGCTCCCTGCCCCTGGAAGCCAAGGCAGGATTTAACAGATTTGCCTTTCTCCTGGGGACACCTGCAGCTGCGGGCAGGGCTGGCAGCACAGGAGGGGCTGAGCTGGCCTGGCAGGAGGGGAGGAAATGCCCCAAATAAAGCTCTGCTCACTCCTGGCCTGGCAGGACGGGAGGAAATGCCCCAAATAAAGCTCTGCTCACTCCTGGCCTGGCAGGAGGGGAGGAAATGCCCCAAATAAAGCTCTGCTCACTCCTGGCCTGGCAGGATGGGAGGAAATGCCCTGGGTAAAGCTCTGCTCACTCCTGGCCTGGCAGGATGGGAGGAAATGCCCTGGGTAAAGCTCTGCTCACTCCTGGCCCGGCAGGAGGGGAGGAAATGCCCCAAATAAAGCTCTGCTCACTCCTGGCCCGGCAGGAGGGGAGGAAATGCCCTGGGTAAAGCTCTGCTCACTCCTGGCCTGGCAGGACAGGAGGAAATGCCCCAAATAAAGCTCTGCTCACTCCTGGCCTGGCAGGATGGGAGGAAATGCCCTGGGTAAAGCTCTGCTCACTCCCGGCCTGTCTCTGCAGGCTGGCGAGGCTCTGTCAGCCTGAGCAGCCAGGGCACGGCCGGGGGCCCTGGGCCGGCCCAGTGTCACCTCGTCTCGGGTTGCTGTTGATAATTGCTGCCCCGAGATGTGCAGGATGTCTCTGCTTCGGCCCATGTGGCTGAAGAACGAGTCTGGAGTCTTCACTTTTCGGTCTTGAGCTTGTTATTAATTCTTATCTATAAAATTTTCTTTCTGCCCAGTGGAGATCTGCTCAGCAGGGCAGCCACAGGCACTCTGACCGCCCCCGAGGCGGTGCTGTCCTTTTATACTACAAACTATGCATAACATATTTACATATAAAAAACTACATATATTTACACTTAATTCCCAACACCTATCACCTGTGTTAGACAGAGCACTTCTACTCTAGACCAATCCCAAAGTGCCAACACCACTGCAGAAAATGGAGAACAAGAAGAAGAAGAAGATAGGCTGGACACACCCAAGTTCCTCCATCTTGTCCCCATAACCCCCACACCAAAAATCCTAAAATCTACATTTTCACCCTGTGAATACTTTATTATTACACCATTCAAACCTCTGTGACTTTCAGGTCCTCATACAAAGCTGGTAACTTGCTCCAGGGGTCACAATCAAACCCCCAGGTGCTCTGGGCTGTGTGCCAGGGTCTCCGAGCCCCCGGCGGGGTCCCAGCAGCTCTGGGCACCCAGAGGGATGCACTGAGTTCCAACAACCTCGCTGGTGTCAAAGGCTATCCCTGCCAGCCCGGGATGCTGCAGAGCCTCCTGGATATGAGGATCCATCCAAGCCTTTGGAGAGGGACCTGTGCTGGTGCTGAGGAAAGACCAGCTGTCCGTGCTGAGGCTGAGGCATAACCAAGAGCTTTGCCAGCAAAAAAACCACTGCTTTTAGGAAAATCCAGTCCCAGTGCTGCTCACTTTTGCAGCCAGACTGAATTCCTCCCCTTGCTTTACCTGCTTCTGCCTTGGAGTTAGCTGAAACAGCAGCTGCAGCTCGGAGCTCTTTGATTTTTACCAGCCCCCAGGCAGGCATCAGGTCCCCCATGCCATGCCATGCCATGCCATGCCATGCCATTATCCCATTATCCCATCCCATTATCCCATTATCCCATCCCAGGCTGTAAGGGGCTGCTGGGACACCCCAGGGCAGGAAGGTCTCTGTCCCTGTGTCCCCCCAGGGCACTCCTGCCCTCCCTGCAGCCCCCAGGGTATCAGGCTGGGCTGTGCCCTTGTTCCCCAGCCCGTTTCTGTGGTTTCTGTCTCCCCGGCGGTGCTGAAGCACTGCCCTGAGCAGAACCACAGATTTCTGGCTCAGAGAGAGCTCAAAGAGCTGCTCAGACTCACTTTTCCCCCAGGCTTTTGTTGTACACAGCTCAGAATTCAGCAGCACATAAATAAATTACCTCCAAACCCCGAGCCCTGCTGGTTTTACACCTGAGAGGCCTCTGGGCAGGTGTTCAGGAGGTCAGTTCATGGCCCTGGGGAGGGATTTGTTTGCACTCATGACAAGATGCTTTATTAAAGGACAGAGGCCATTTGGTGCTGGTGTTTTATTTGGTGGCAGAGTTTCCCTCTGGCCCTCTTGGGTTCCCTTGCCCTCCACTCCACTCATGAGCCAGGCAAGGTGAGAGGGCAGAAAGGCTTTTACACCCTCTTGATCCGCTCACCTGACAGACCTGCAAGGTCTCTGTGTGTTGTGACATTCCAGGCTGTTCCCCAGGCTGGAAAATTCCCCATTAATGGGAATTTCTTACCTTTCCTGCCCCAAATCCCTGCCTCCTTAGTGCAGGGAGGAAACGTCTGAACCTCCTCAGAAATGGGACTTTTAAACTCTCTGTGTCTCCAGAGATGGTGGAGATGATGAGACACATCTCATCAAGACACATTCGAGGCCAGGCTGGACAGGGCTTGGAGCCAGGTGTCCCTGCCTATGGCTTTAAGGGACCAGATGGGCTTTAAGGTTCCTTCCAAACCATTCTGGGACTCTATCACTCCATATTATTTACCAAATAAATTCCTCACCTCTTCCTGATCCTATGGTTGGCCCCCTGAAGCCTAAGGCGTCCCTTCTGACTGCAAGTGTTTATTCCTGGAAGCAGAGTGATCCACTCAGGCTGTAAGTTCTCCCCATGGCTCATCCTCTGGGTGCATGGAGGGGGAAAAATGGGAATAACCTCATCCACAGAGCCTTGGGTGGCTGCTGTGAGGTGGGACAATGGGAATAACCTCCTCATCCACCCTTGGGTGGCTGCTGTGAGGTGGGATAACAGGAATAACCTCCTCATCCACCCTTGGGTGGCTGCTGTGAGGTGGGATAACAGGAATAACCTCCTCATCCACCCTTGGGTGGCTGCTGTGAGGTGGGATAACAGGAATAACCTCCTCATTCACCCTTGGGTGGCTGCTGTGAGGTGGGATAACAGGAATAACCTCCTCATCCTTGGGTGGCTGCTGTGAGGTGGGATAACAGGAATAACCTCCTCATCCACCCTGGGTGGCTGCTGTGAGGTGGGATAACAGGAATAACCTCCTCATCCACCCTTGGGTGGCTGCTGTGAGGTGGGATAACAGGAATAACCTCCTCATTCACCCTTGGGTGGCTGCTGTGAGGTGGGATAACAGGAATAACCTCCTCATCCTTGGGTGGCTGCTGTGAGGTGGGATAACAGGAATAACCTCCTCATCCTTGGGTGGCTGCTGTGAGGTGGGATAACAGGAATAACCTCCTCATCCTTGGCTGGCTGCTGTGAGGTGGGATAACAGGAATAACCTCCTCATCCTTGGGTGGCTGCTGTGAGGTGGGATAACAGGAATAACCTCCTCATCCACCCTTGGGCGGCTGCTGTGAGGTGGGATAACAGGAATAACCTCCTCATCCACCCTTGGGCGGCTGCTGCTGCCTGCCAAGCCCAGGAACACCCTGGAGTGAGCTCTGCTCATCCCACCTGGGCTCAGGTGCTTCTGTGCAGCTGTCCTGCCCCTCAGGGATGCTGAGTGCTGCTCCTCTGCAGCCCAAAGTCCATCAGCACTAATTAATGAATTACACTGCTCAGGCACCAGGCACACCACGGTGAGAGCCTGGTGTGAGCTCTGCTCCTGCCACCGCCCGCACCTCAGTCATTAGTTATGACTCCATTAATTAATGGCCATTTATCTGCCCATTCACCTGTGTCTGTGCTGCTCTCTGGGGCTGGTTCCCAGCTCCATCAGCCCTGGTGGGATCAGTGCCTGGGAGGGGCATGCTGAACGAGCCCTGATTTACAGTCACAGCGACGGCTGAGCGCAGCAATGGCTCCTTTCCCAGCCCTGCCCCGTGCTTTGTGACCTGCCTGCGGTCACCACATGATCAGGGCCTTTCCTGAGCACACCATTTCCCCCTCGCTGTTGACGAGGGCTGGTTTCAATTATTTCCTTCCTTCACACTCTGTATTTCCAGCTGCCTCCAATGAGCAATTCATCTGCTCTATCAAATGACTTACCAAGATAGATTTCACATACAAGGCAAATAGATTTTGCCTCCCTCACGATTTCACAGCATGATTTTTTATAATTCTGCTTCCCATGCCTTATTCCCAGCAAACCTTTCCCCAGAGCAGAGCTTTCCATCTGGGCAAGGTGGATAGAAAATGTCATTGGCTAAGAAAAGTAGTGCTTAATGTTCTTTTGCCCTGACTCTCGTGGCACAGCATTTCCCATGCTATTTGAAATACAGAACAGGGTCAGGAAAATACTGGGGCTCTTGCAGCGAGCTACAGCATCACCCTGCTGGGGAGCCTTGCACTGCTGTGTAAGTTCAGAGTAACTGAGCAGTGTGAGCTGCACACCCTGGGATTCACCCATGCAATGGCATCACGAGGCCACCAAGCACCAGGGATGCCAAGAGAATCGTGGAGAAGCTCCTTGCCCCACATATTTATACTTCGGGAGTTGTTGATACCAATTCAATTAAGAATTGGGGGAAGATTAAGGGAGTGGGTGCGATTAATGCACCTGCAAGTGGCTCTCAGCCAGCACAGGGGGAGGCACAGAGGGGATGGAGGGGGCTTGGCAGGGCAACCCCTGGGGATGAGAGAGGCACAGAGGGGATGGAGGGGGCTTGGCAGGGCTGGGGGGAGCCAGGGTGGGCAGGGACACTGCTCTGAGCCCCGGGAGCTGAGCCCTGTGTCAGCAGAACCACAGTGAACATCCAGCCAGGAGCCCTCAGCAAATCCATCTGCAGCTCATTGAGGCAGCACAGGGAGAGTTCACGGGGAGTTTATCATGGCAACTGCTGAGGGTTAATGGCCAGCAGAGCAGATTGAGCTGTGGGATTACTAAATAATGAACTTTTCTCTCCAATAAATTTGTCCCTGACTTATAAAAAATCAATAACCTGCTACACTTCGGACATTTTTTCTTCTTTTGTTGGGGGAGGAGGTGGGCCCAGAGTAATTTTTAAACTACTCTTTCATATCTATAAAAATATATTTTACCCCGACCATTCATACGGAAGCTCTGATGTGCCACATTTATTGCAGCTTCATCACCCAGATAGATTTTTATGTGGGTGCCTGGCTATTGCTTTGTTTAATCATTCCTTTCTCTTCCCTCCTCATCCCTCTCCTCCTTCCCCTTCCAGGCTTTTTTATGGCACTGTCAGCACTGGAGATCTGCAGGAGGGGTTTCGTGGGATGGAGGGTGTCAGCAAGGTCAGGTCAGCTGGGACACAGCCAGAAATGTCAGCACTTTCCAGCCTGAGGGGAGAGGATGAAATCATGGGTAGCACAAACTGGAACATTCTCTTTTTAAAATTCTGTTTTGTTTTGTTCCTAAGGGTAGAGGGGATGGTTTCAGTTCCTGCCTGAGGGACAGATCTCCACTGGGATTGGGTTGAGAATGGGATTTGTCTGGTCCCTGCTCTTGGGCCGCTGTGGTTCCTGAATTTTCCACAATCCCACTTCCCTCCAGCCCACAGAGAGGTGCCTCGAGTGATCCCTCATCGTGGGCTGTCACACACATCTTTTATGGAAAATCCTTTCCTTAGGATTGTTCCTCCTGAGCAGCTGAGAGGCCTCAGGAACAAAATGTAACCAATGGTTATCTGCTGCTGTGGAATGCAACAGGTGCATCTGGGATTGGTCTCATGTGGTTGTTTCTAATTAATGGCCAATCACAGTCAGCTGGCTCGGACAGAGAGTCTGAGCCACAAACCTTTGTTATCATTCCTTCCTATTCTATTCTTAGCCAGCCTTCTAATGAAATCCTCTCTTCTATTCTTTTAGTATAGTTTTAATGTCATATCTATCATACAATAATCAATCAGCCTTCTGAAACATGGAGTCAGATCCTGGTCTCTTCCCTCATCCTCGGACCCCTGTGAACACGGTCACATTGGGCTCCCTCCAACGCCAGCCCTTTCCATGTGGCTGAAATTCCTGCATTGTCCCAGGGAGAAAGGGAAGCCCTGGAGAAGCATTGCCCAGCCTCCAGCTCTCCTCACCCTGGGGAGTTTCCAAATCCTGTCTGTTCTTCCAGAGCTCTGGCTCTGCTGCTGGGGAGCTGAACTGGTCCCAGCGCTGCAGCTGAGGCCACATTGGGTGCCTGGAGGGCACATTCTGGTGCCAGGGCTTGTTCCTTCTCATGGGTGGCACTTTCACCTCCCCTTGGTGACCTTCATGAGGTTCCTTGGCCCCTTTCTCCTGCCTGTCACGGTGCCCCTGGATCTGGCTCTGTGGGACAGGACAGCAGCACCTTCTGGAATGTTCTGTCTCCCCACTGAAGAAGAACTTGGTGAGCTCCTGTCCTTTGAGCCACCCAGAAATGGTGGATTGGGAAATATCACCAGCAGGAGCCACCTGCTGGCCCTAAAGCCCAGGTGCTCTGTGGGGTTTGGCACCCAGGGACCAGGGTTTGTCACCAGGGTTTGTCCCCAAGGAGCAGGGTTTGTCACCCAGGTTGCGGGTTTGGCACACAAGAAGCAGATCCACATCTGACCAAAGGGACTGAGGGTGCCCTGCACTCCCCTGAGAGGTGCCAAACAGAGCTGGCCCCAGGTGTGACCTGGTGGGCACCACTGTGACCCATTCCTGCTGGATTTAACTTGCACAATGCCATTTGCTGCACTGCCGGTTGCAGTGGTGCTGCCCAGCACTGCAGAGGGAGGCTGGAGCTGTGGCAGGGCAGCCCTGGCTGGTCCCAGAGAGGTGCCCAGCCCTGCCCTGTCCCATCTGTGTGGTGCCAGGGCTCTGTGGTGCCAGGGCTGCTCTCACAGGGCTGATTTGGGCAGCACCAGGCACTTACCAGGGATCTGTGCTTAATAACTGAGGAGCAAACGCCTGGAACAGCAGCTAAAGCCCAGGCACACAATAAAGCATCCTGGGAGGATTAAGGGAAGTGCTGTTTGCTGGGGATTATCCAACAGCAGGACAGTTTTATCTATCACATTTCTGCCTCGCTGTGTCTCTGGAGCTCAGGAGTCACAGCTGTCTGGGGGTTCAGTGCACTCTGTCACTGAGCACAGGGACAGTTTGGAGGGGCTGCAGGGAACATGGGAAGGAAGCAAAATCTTTCTGTGCTCTGCATTTGCAGGAGAGATTCCCAGGAGCAGTGGCTTTGGCAGTCTGATTCATAGGGAGATGATTGTCTGGAGGCATCAACCCCAAGGAAGGAGAGAAGGAAGAAATAATTCAGAGTTTGACAAATCCATCCTGTCACAGTGAGCAGCCAGCTCCGGCCCAGGGAGCTCTCTGTCCATGATGTTAATTGGGGTCAGCCTTGGGGCTGTCACACACAGCGCTCCTCTTGTTCTCCATCCTGTGACTGCCCAGCTTCTGGGATGGGCTCACTCCTGCTCCTTGCCATGCCCAGAACCACAGAACACAGAAACACAGAACACAGAACCAACACCAGAGCCACAGGACCACAGAACACAGAAACACAGAACCAACCACAGAGCCAACCACAGAGCCAACCACAGAACCACAGAACCACAGAGCCACAGAACCACAGAAACACAGAAACACAGAGCCACAGAGCCACAGAAACACAGAAACACAGAGCCACAGAACCACAGAGCCACAGAACCTGGGGCTGGAGAGGACCTCAGGTCTCCCAGCTTTCCCTTTCCCTGCCGTGGGTGTGAGATCTTTGATGCAGGTCTCAAACAGCCCAAGGTCTGGGTCCTGCTTCAGCATCCCTGCAGGCAGATCGAGGGGACTGCTCATGTCCAGCCCCAGAGAGGAGCCTGGGGAACAGCCTGGGTCCCACCGAGGAGAGAGGGGGCACAGAGCAGGGCTGGGGCACCCCACAGCTCTGGCTGATGTGATTCCAGGGCTGGGGCACCCCACAGCTCTGGCTGATGTGATTCCAGGGCCGGGGCACCCCACAGCTCTGGCTGATGTTGTGATTCAAAAAATGTGGGGCCAGCTCTGGACTCGGAGCCAAACTGTGCGCGAGCAAGGCAGGAGAGGACCTGTGCCCTGTCCCAGGCATGTCCCGAAGGCAGCAGGACCAAGGACTCTGGGACACCATGCCAGGACAGAGCCTCCATCGGGAAGGGCTTTCCCAGGACACTCCAGAGCTGGGCAGAGCTTTCTGTGCTCTCCTGGTGTGGATCACCCTGGGGGCCTCCCCTGGCCCGAGGCTCTTTGGGCCATTGTCCCTCTCATCTGCTGGATTTCCCATTTCCAGTGAAGGTCACCCTGCTGGAAGCACGGGGTGGCATTTGGGAGTTCCCTTTGCAGGAGGAACAGAAGTAAATAAGGTTACAAGGAACAGTTTGTCAGTGTTTACTCTGTACTCTCACACACTGCACATCAAGGTGGGACAGCATCCCTCAGAGATGAAAGGAAAGCAGATAACAGTGGTGTGTTCTTTGTATAATTCAGGCACAACGATCTGTCAGCAGAGCAGGGTAATTATCCCAATAAGATTTCACGAAAGGAGAAAATATCATGGATTTTATAAACCTTATTAACATGCAGAATGAATGCAAAACAACAAAAGGAGTCTTAAAAACAAAACATTATGTTAAAATCAATATTGATTGCCAACGATAAGTGTTATATGAGGCAGTAAAATTCCACAAAAAATCCCCCCCAAAGCAAGGCTGGAGACAAATCAAAGGAGAACAAATGGTTCTAAAGCAGAGTAATCGCTCTGCAAAGCAGGGAAGGAGCATCAAGACACTGATTTGTTCCAATATCAGTGAGCTTTTCCAAAAAAACACCCTCCTCCTGTTCTCCTGCCCCCCTGCAACAATCCCACACAGCAGCCCATTCCTGCACACACCACAATGGTGCCCTCGGGGCTGGGATTGGGGAAATGCCCATTTGGGAATCACAGCTGGGTTCAGGGAGCACAGCACAGCATCAGGAGGGGCCAGAACTGCTGCAGGGCTGGAGCCGGGCTGGCAGAGCTGGGAATGTTCCCCTGGAGAAGGGAAAAATCCAGGGAATCCTCAGAGTGCCTGGAGGGGCTCCAGGAGAGCTGCAGAGGGACTGGGGACAAGGCCTGCAGGGACAGGAGCCAGGGAATGGCTCCCACTGGGAAAGGGGACATTGGGCTGGGATCTTGGCAAGGAATTCCTGCCTGGGCTGCAATTCCCAGATTTGCTGTGGCTGCCCCTGGATCCCTGGCAGTGCCCAAGGCCAGGCTGGACATTGGGACACCCTGGGACAGTGGGAGGTGTCCCTGCCATGGCAGGGGTGGCACTGGAGGGGATTTAGGCTCCTTCCAAGCCAAAGCACTCCCTGACTGTGAGTCCATGTCACAGCCCCACAGGCAGTGGCATTCCCACAAGGCTCAGGGATGCTGTGCCCAGCCAGGACAGATCCCTCCCCTCTCAGCACCAGCTGAGCTCCTCCAGCGTTCAGCATCAGTTAAATTCCATGCCCCTTGTCCCCGGGGGTTTGGGGACACCTCCAGCCCTGCTCTGGGATGTGCAGCTGCAGCTCCCCCTGCCATGCACATCTGCTGGGCTCTCAATGGGAGCTGAGCCATAAAGCCCCAATTCCGGGGTCACCTGGGCCAGCCAGGAGTGCAGCCTGAGCTGAGAGCACCCTGGGTGTGCTGAGCTCTCGTGGATAAACACCCACAGCTACAGAGAGCGGCAAGTTCTCCGAGGCAATAAAAGGAAGGTAAATATTTACAGCTCAGCCTGCTTTAACAAACAAGTGTGGTGAGAGAGCTGCCAGCAATTCCTTCCAGTGAGTAAATCCCCGAGGGATGAGGAACAGCCCATGGACAGCCCAAGGAGTGCTCAGAGCCAGCGCCCAGCCCGGAGCCCCACTCACCCTCCAAAGGCTTCACTCAGCTCATTGTCTGCCTCCTCCCTGCCTGGGCTCACATGCCCTGGAAAAGGACACACACTGCCCCAAACCGGGACACACTGCCCCAAACTGGGACACACTGCCCCAAACCGGGACACACTGCCCCAAACTGGGACATACTGCCCCAAACTGGGACATACTGCCCCAAACCCGGACACACTGCCCCAAACCGGGACACACTGCCCCAAACCGGGACACACTGCCCCAAACCGGGACACACTGCCCCAAACTGGGACATACTGCCCCAAACCGGGACACACTGCCCCAAACTGGGACACACTGCCCCAAACTGGGACACACTGCCCCAAACTGGGCTCACATGCCCTGGAAAAGGACACACACTGCCCCAAACCGGGACACACTGCCCCAAACTGTGCTCACATCCCTGCAAAGGGACACACACTGCCCCAAACCGGGACACACAGCCTGAAACTGTGCTCACATCCCCTGGAAAAGGACACAAACTGCTCCAAACTGGGCTCACATCCCCTGGAAAAGGACACACACTGCCCCAAACTGTGCTCACATCCCTCTGCAGGACACACACAACCTGAAACTGTGCTCACATCCCCTGGAAAAGGACACAAACTGCTCCAAACTGTGCTCACATCCCCTGGAAAAGGACACACACTGCCCCAAACTGTGCTCACATCCCCTCCAAAGGACACACACTGCCCCAAACTGTGCTCACATCCCTCTGCAGGACACACACTGCCCCAAACTGTGCTCACATCCCCTCCAAAGGACACACACTGCCCCAAACTGTGCTCACATCCCTGCCAAGGGACACACACTGCCCCAAACTGTGCTCACATCCCTCTGCAGGACACACACTGCCCCAAACTGGGCTCATATCCCCTCCAAAGGACACACACTGCCCCAAACTGTGCTCACATCCCTCTGCAGGACACACACTGCCCCAAACTGGGCTCATATCCCTGCCCAAGGGACACCTGCTGCAGGGAGGGTCCCACAGGGACAGGGGACAGGGAGGTCACTGCTGGTGCCCCTGGTGCCTGCAGAGCCCCCGGAGCTCCAGCTGGGGCTGCAGCCCTGGCCCAGCCCAGGCTGATCCCCCTGGCTTTGGGGAGGGAAGAACACCTGAACGCTGCTCCGATCTCAGCACCCCTCAGGGAGAGAGTAAAAAGAATTCGTGGCAGTGATAATATGACTGATGGGCTTTGTGCTGCCCTGGGGGAGGTTTGCAGCCCAAGCATTTCCCCAGTGCCTGAAGGCTCACTGCCTCTGCAGCTGAGGCCTCAGCGAGCCCAGGGTGCTGCTGGGTGGGTCTTCTGTGCTCCTGCGTGCCTGTGTTCTGTGTTCTGTGTTCTGTTCCTGTGTTCTGTGTTCTGTGTTCTGTGTTCTGTGTTCTGTGTTCTGTTCCTGTGTTCTGTGTTCTGTGTTCTGTTCCTGTGTTCTGTGTTCTGTGTTCTGTGTTCTGTGCTCCTGCGTGCCTGTGTTCTGTGTTCTGTGTTCTGTTCCTGTGTTCTGTGTTCTGTGTTCTGTGTTCTGTTCCTGTGTTCTGTGTTCTGTGTTCTGTGTTCTGTTCCTGTGTTCTGTGCTCCCGCGTGCCTGTGTTCTGTGTTCTGTGTTCTGTTCCTGTGTTCTGTGTTCTGTTCCTGTGTTCTGTGTTCTGTGTTCTGTGTTCTGTTCCTGTGTTCTGTGCTCCCGCGTGCCTGTGTTCTGTGTTCTGTGTTCTGTTCCTGTGTTCTGCCCCTGTGTTCTGTTCCTGTGTTCTGTGTTCTGTGTTCTGTTCCTGTGTTCTGTGCTCCTGCATGCCTGTGTTCTGTGTTCTGTGTTCTGTGTTCTGTGTTCTGTGTTCTGTGTTCTGTGTTCTGTGTTCTGTGTTCTGTTCCTGTGTTCTGTGCTCTGTGTTCTGTTCCTGTGTTCTGTGCTCTGTGTTCTGTTCCTGTGCTCTGTGTTCTGTTCCTGTGTTCTGTGCTCCTGCATGCCTGTGTTCTGTGTTCTGTGTTCTGTGTTCTGTGTTCTGTTCCTGTGTTCTGTGCTCCTGCATGCCTGTGTTCTGTGTTCTGTGTTCTGTTCCTGTGTTCTGTGTTCTGTGTTCTGTGTTCTGTGTTCTGTTCCTGTGTTCTGTGTTCTGTTCCTGTGTTCTGTGCTCCTGCATGCCTGTGTTCTGTGTTCTGTGTTCTGTGTTCTGTGTTCTGTTCCTGTGTTCTGTGTTCTGTGTTCTGTTCCTGTGTTCTGTGTTTGTGCTCTGTGCTCCATGTCCCGGTGCTCCCGTGACCGAGCACTCTGGGTCACAGGGGATCCCATGTCACATGCTGGCCTGAACTGTCACCCGTGCTGTGGGACAGGGGGTGAGAGGCCAGGTCATGTCTGGGATTCAAAGGAGTGTTTGTGCCACGCTCCACGCGGTGCCTGGGGCTGCACGCACCAAACAATCCTTCCCTTCATTCTCCACTGAGCCGTGTTTTCAGAAAGACAGGCAGCATTCACTTCCTTCAGAAAGACAGGCAGCATTCACTTCCTCCATCTGACTTTTCCCCTCTTTTCAAAAATTTTAACACACTCCCTGCTTGCCCAGCTCAAGGGTGGGGTTCACTTCCAGAGCAGGAACTGCATTGCAGAGACAACAGAACGCTCAGGTCCTCTCTTCCTGCAGCACCAGCAGAGACCACAGACACCTTGGGCTTTGCCTTTGCTCCTCCTGGGCTGATGGGACCTGCCAGGAGCTCCCTGTCCTGAGTTCCCTGTCCCACCCAGAGTGGCAGCAGCAGGCACAGGAGCCACCCAGAGCCACGATTGTTTCTGTGCCAGACAGGGCTGTGCCTGGAAGGAGCAGCACACCTCAGAGCTGCTCCCTCTGGGCAGGGACAGGGGGCTCTGGGATGTTTCACCACCCCCTTTGTGCCAGGGGCTGTTTCTGTCCCAGGGAAATGGGGGATGTGTGCTGCTCCCCTCTGACCTGACACTGGCTGCACTCCCAGCACGTTCCATCAGCAATGTCCATCCTCAGCTCTCCTTAGGGCATTTCTGTGCCTCATCCCACCAGCATTGTCCAGGACACTCTGGGGATGGGCACCTGGGGATGGGCACCTGGGGATGGGCACCTGGGGAGAACACACCTGGGGAGAACACACCTGGGGATGTGCACATTTCCCCAAGGGCTCAGCCCCAAAACCTTTTTGCTCCCCTTGGCCCCAAAAGGGAATGAGTGCTGTAAGAATTCCGGTGTTTGGGGTTACTGACATCCCTTTTTGCTCCCCTTGGCCCCAAAAGGGAATGAGTGCTGTAAGAATTCCGGTGTTTGGGGTTACTGACATCCCTTCTGCCCCCGTGCTGTGCCCGAGGCTGTGTCCCGCCAAACCCTCGGAGTTCCATCTGCAGAGACATCCGATGGTGCCAACACGCACCCGTGCCCGGGCAAGGCCCTTTATCCGTGCTGCAGATGAAAGGGCACGGGCAGCGATCTGCAGACAATGCCCTCGTTAAGCACAATAGGCCAAGCGGGTCTAATTAGCAGCGGGAGTTCAGAGGCTTTTTACTTCCACCTCCCTCTCCAGTCAGTGTGGTCTGAGTGATGGGAGCCCCGTGTGCTTCCTGAGAGCTCTTCCCATCAAATCTCAACAGAACAAATCTTTTCTGAATAATAAGAAATGGATTTGCAATTTTCTTCAAAGGTTTGGGGACTGAAAAGTTTCTTTGTGAGGATGAAGGGGTGATACTCTTGGGCATCCAACAGTCTCCAGGTGCTGGGAAGAAGGAAGATGTTCTTTTGTGTCTCCCAGCTATCCAGCCATGGGCTGGAATTGTTTTGTGGTGCTGTTAAACCCGCGGCCAGGCTGGTGGGGCAGCTGGCCCCTGCTGCTGTGATCTGCTGGCTCACTGCTGTCCCAACGAAGGGTTCACACACATCAGTCCCCCAGTCCACAGATATTTCATGGAGACATCCATCCATGCCCCAGAGATTACTAATCTGACACACTGAGCCCCACCAACTACTACTTTGTGGAATTTGGATTTCCAAACTGAGGAAAAATAGCTCTAGACACCTAAAATGAGCCCCCAGATTTTCAGAAACTCTGTTTTGAGCACTGATAAATTAGGAAGGAGATTTTGGCAGTGAACAGGAGTTTATTTTCCCCAGGACTACATCCTGTGTCCCAGGGACAGTGCACAGCTGGGAGAGCTCAGGGTGACTACAGAGCTGGGAAGGGTTTGGAGCCCCAGGGGCAGCTGAGGGAGCTGGGAAGGGGCTGCAGAATCCCTGAGGAGCTGGGAAGGGGCTGCAGAATCCCTGAGGAGCTGGGAAGGGGCTGCAGAATCCCTGAGGAGCTGGGAAGGGGCGCAGAATCCCTGAGGGAGCTGGGAAGGGGCTGCAGAATCCTGAGGGAGCTGGGAAGGGGCTGCAGAATCCTGAGGGAGCTGGGAAGGGGCTGCAGAATCCCTGAGGAGCTGGGAAGGGGCTACAGAATCCCTGAGGGAGCTGGGAAGGGGCTGCAGAATCCCTGAGGAGCTGGGAAGGGGCTGCAGAATCCCTGAGGAGCTGGGAAGGGGCTGCAGAATCCCTGAGGAGCTGGGAAGGGGCTGGAGAATCCCTGAGGAGCTGGGAAGGGGCTGCAGAATCCCTGAGGAGTGGGAAGGGGCTGCAGAATCCCTGAGGGAGCTGGGAAGGGGCTGCAGAATCCTGAGGAGCTGGGAAGGGGCTACAGAATCCCTGAGGGAGCTGGGAAGGGGCTGCAGAATCCCTGAGGAGCTGGGAAGGGCTGCAGAATCCCTGAGGAGCTGGGAAGGGGCTGCAGAATCCCTGAGGAGCTGGGAAGGGGCTGGAGAATCCCTGAGAGCTGGGAAGGGGCTGCAGAATCCCTGAGGAGCTGGGAAGGGGCTGCAGAATCCCTGAGGAGCTGGGAAGGGGCTGCAGAATCCCTGAGGGAGCTGGGAAGGGGCTGCAGAATCCCTGAGGGAGCTGGGAAGGGGCTCAGCCTGGAGCAAAGGAGGCTCAGGGGGCCCTTGTGGCTCTGCACAGCTCCTGCCAGGAGGGCACAGCCGGGGGGATTTGGGATCTTATCCCAGGGAACAGGGACAGGAGCAGGGGGAACGGCCTCAAGGGAGCCTCAGGGTGGGCACCAGCAGGAATTTCCTGTGGGAAGGGGTGGAATGGGCCTTGGCAGGGGCTGCCCAGGGAGGTTTGGAGTCCCCATCCCTGGAGGTGTCCCAGGAGCACCTGGATGTGGCCCTCAGAGCTCTGGGCTGTTTCACAGGGCAGGGATCAGTCACAGGTTGGACTCAATGACCTTGGAGCTCTTTTCCAGCCCCAGTGGTTCCATGGCTCAGTGGTGAACCTGGAGATGCCCTGCACGGGCGGGAGCCAGCACAGCGGCCACTCACAGGGGCAGCTCCTGCAGGGGTGGCCCAGTCCCGTGTGGCACTGGGACCTTCCTGCCAGCAGAGAGCAGAGATGAGGGAGCAGCAGGATGGGTCACCCTTCCCTTCATGCTTACATTATTTACTTCACTGTTTTCTCTGCTCCTGGCAGCTGATTTGTCAGAGCAAGCGAAGCAGCTCCAAAAGCATTGTGGCGGTGGCAGGAATATTACAGCAATTAGAAGGAGCCATAAACAGTTCCCTACGTATGAAGCTGCTCATTGAAGCTGACAGGCTGCCTTTGCTGCTTCTCCCAGCCCCAGACACAAAGCAGCCTCTTTCCCTTTCTCAAACACCACTTTTCCCTTCCTTCATTCCCACCAAGTCCCGTGCACTGGGATCAATCCTCCCTCAGACTGAAAGGGACCTTTCTCCTGTCCTGTGGGCAGAGCTGGCACTGCTGGAGTGTGTCACAGCCTGCCTGGAATGCAGACACAGCACCGAGCTGCTGGCCTGGCTCTGCTCCAGCTGTCAGAGCAGTGGGAAGGGAAACAGCTCCATCTCCCCGGGAGCACTTTGCTCTCTGGCAGCCCCTGGCCCCAGCTCTCATCACGTTCTGTCACAGCTGAGATGGCCCCAGTGCCCAGAGTGTCACCACACAGTATCAGAGAGCTTCAACCCACACACAGTGACATCATTGCACTTCAGAGGGCTGCAGGAATGAGCAGGGAGATCCTTCTGCCCCTGCCCTGGGCACTGCTGGGGTCACACCTCGAGTGCTGTGCCCAGTCCTGGCCCCTCAGCTTGGGAAGGACTTTGGGACACTGAGCCCATCCAGAGGGGGCTGGAGAGGGGCTGGGAACACAAACCCTGAGAGGAACCCCTGAGGGAGCTGGGGGTGCTCAGCCTGGAGAAAAGGAGACTCAGGGGTGCCCCCATCACTCTGCACACCCCCTGAAGGGTGCCTGTGCTCAGCTGGGGCTGGGCTCTGTCCCCAGGAACTGACACAACCAGAGCACACAGCCTCGAGCTGTGCCAAGGGAAATACAGGTTGGATAGCAGGGAAAAGTTTTTCACAGAAAGGTGACAAAGTTCTGGAATGTTCTGCCCAGGGAGGTGGTGGAGTCCCCATCCCTGGGTGTGTTTAACAGAGCCTGGATGTGGCACTGGGTGCCAGGGTTTAGTTGGGGGGCTGAGGCTGGGTTGGACTCGATGGTCTTGAAGGTCTCTTCCAACCTGGTCATTCTGAGAATTCTGTGAAGTATCTGCCCTTTTTGTTCTTCAGCCCAGCCTTTATCCCCTCATGCTCACACATCACACCTGCGTGCCCTCTGTGGTTGCTCAGCACACCTGGGCACTCCATGGCTCGTTGCTCTCAGTGCTGCTCACCTGGGCACTCCATGGCTCTCAGTGCTGCTCACCTGGGCACTCCATGGCTGTCAGTGCTGCTCACCTGGGCACTCCATGGCTGTCAGTGCTGCTCACCTGGGCACTCCAGGGCTGTCAGTGCTGTCAGTGCTGCTCACCCGGGCACTCCATGGCTCAGTGCTGTCAGTGCTGCTCACCCGGGCACTCCATGGCTCGTTGCTGTCAGTGCTGCTCACCTGGGCACTCCATGGCTGTCAGTGCTGCTCACCCGGGCACTCCATGGCTCTCAGTGCTGTCAGTGCTGCTCACCTGGGCACCCCATGGCTCGTTGCTGTCAGTGCTGCTCACCTGGGCACTCCATGGCTGTCAGTGCTGCTCACCTGGGCACTCCATGGCTCTCAGTGCTGCTCACCTGGGCACCCCATGGCTCAGTGCTGCTCACCTGGGCACTCCATGGCTCAGTGCTGCTCACCTGGGCACTCCATGGCTGTCAGTGCTGCTCACCTGGGCACCCCATGGCTGTCAGTGCTGCTCACCTGGGCACTCCATGGCTGTCAGTGCTGCTCACCTGGGCACTCCATGGCTGTCAGTGCTGCTCACCTGGGCACTCCATGGCTCTCAGTGCTGCTCACCTGGGCACTCCATGGCTGTCAGTGCTGCTCACCCGGGCACTCCATGGCTCTCAGTGCTGCTCACCTGGGCACCCCATGGCTCAGTGCTGCTCACCTGGGCACTCCATGGCTCTCAGTGCTGCTCACCTGGGCACTCCATGGCTGTCAGTGCTGCTCACCTGGGCACTCCATGGCTGCCAGTGCTGCTCACCTGGGCACTCCATGGCTCTCAGTGCTGCTCACCTGGGCACTCCATGGCTCGTTGCTGTCAGTGCTGCTCACCTGGGCACCCCATGGCTGTCAGTGCTGCTCACCTGGGCACTCCATGTCCCGTTGCTGTCAGTGCTGCTCACCTGGGCACCCCATGGCTCAGTGCTGCTCACCTGGGCACTCCATGGCTGTCAGTGCTGCTCACCTGGGCACTCCATGGCTCAGTGCTGCTCACCTGGGCACTCCATGTCCCGTTGCTGTCAGTGCTGCTCACCTGTCCTGCACAGCTGCACCCATTGGGGATGGGGCTCACCCCACTGGCAGTCACCACTCCCTGTGTGCCTGCAGCACTCCATGGCCTCTGGAAGGATGGGTCAGGCACCAGTGCGTGCTGCCCGCCCTGCCCTGCCCTGCCCTGCCCTGCCCTGCCCTGGCAGCAGGAGGTGAGGAGCAGGAGCAGAGGAACACCTGCAAGGCTTGTCTGGAGCTCATTGCTGTGCTTGCTTGGGCCACAGAACAGGGAGAGGATGTGCCACCAGGTCAGGACAGACTGTCAGAAATGACTCCATGGCACACTGGGTGAGGCAGAAACCTGTCAGGGCTTCTCCACAGCCCCAGGGGAAGGGCTCTACCCCTCCCCAGGGCTCCCTGCCACCTGTGCATTGCCCAAGGGCTGGAATCTCACACCAGTTCAGAAAACAGGAGCCAAGGGCTCTTCTAGCCCACCTCTCCTGCCATGAGATAGAATCAACTCCTCCCATCCCAGTGCCATCACCACATCAACCTCATCACAGCGAGAGGAGAGGAGAGGAGAGGAGAGGAGAGGAGAGGAGAGGAGAGGAGAGGAGAGGAGAGGAGAGGAGAGGAGAGGAGAGGAGAGGAGAGGAGAGGAGAGGAGAGGAGAGGAGAGGAGAGGAGAGGAGAGGAGAGGAGAGGAGAGGAGAGGAGAGGAGAGGGAGAGGAGAGGAGAGGAGAGGAGAGGAGAGGATGTTTTAGGTGCCCTTTTTGGGAAGGGGGAGATTAGTGGGCCTTGGAGAGGAATGGTGGAGGATCTCACACCAAATGTGAGGAGAAGCAGAGCCCAGGAATGTGTGCTGGTGACAGGGAGCAGCAGCAGCAGCCCAGGGACACTCAGGGGCACTGGGCTGGATTTCTGGAATTTGGCTTGGGCCCTGGCTGGGCTCAGCTCCCTGTGCTCCAGGAGGAAGCTCTTTCCCTGAGCCAGCTCCTGGAGCCCCAGCAGCCCCAGAGGGAATGTGGGGATGGCGGGAGCAGGGGAGGGCACACCTGTGCTGCTGGTGCTGTGAACAAAGGTGAAGGGGCAGTTTGTCATTGTCTGCCAGGACCTGCTCAGGAACACTAATGTGAAGTGAGAGAGCTCTTCAGTTTGTGGCACAGAGGGATAACAAGATCTGCTGGCTGGGAGCTGCAGTCAGGTTCTGTATCTTCAGAGACAGAACAGGAGTGGAGGAAGGGCAGCCCTGAGGGACAAAGGCTCCAAGCCTCCACTGCCAGTGCTTACAGACCCCCTCTTCTGTAACGGAGGGATCCTGCACCCATTCTGAAATGTCAAGGCTCCTTTCAGCACAAAAGAATGAAGAATTCCTTCCCCTCCCCAGGAAAATGCCAACATTGGCTTTCTCTTGCAAACTGGGTCAAAAACATTGCCACCCCAAATTTCCCTTCATCCCAGCAACTCCCAGAAACCCAGATACGCCAGTGTTTGGCTTGGGGAATTGCAGCCCACTGAAATTGCCAAATGAAGATGCTTTGAGTTCATTACCACATTTCCCAGCCTTCTGCTGAAAGCCACCTCCTTTGACAATCTCTGTTTGGCCACTGGACATTTCCTTTGGATGCTGTTTTGCCCACTGCCCTCTCTGCGCCCTTGACCTTGTTCCTTGGCTGAACTGCACCACAGCACAATCAGCCCTTGATTCCCACAGGGCATCCCTCAGCTCAGGCAGGGAAGAAAAGCCTTTTGCATTTTGAGAGACAAAATCCTTCAGCAGAGTCAGCTCCAATGCACCTTAAAGTCTGGAGATCCCTCTTGGCTCCTGCCATGTGCACAGGAAAGAAAATGTCACCTGAGATGGAAATCACCATGAAGCCACTTCTTCATGTCACAAATGTAATGAAGAGCAGGCACAAAATGAGACATTCATTCTTGTGCCATATAAATCTAAAGGTTTTCTGCACCACTCCTAAATGAGGTGGAAATGCCCTCCTGAGTCCCTGTGTGACTGAAAGGTCCAGGGCTGGCTTCAGGAATGATCCATCCAACACAGACCAGGTGATTTTCCCTCTGTGGGAAGCAGCTGTAAAACATCAGTTTTACTGAGTGGATGAAATAAAAAAGCAGCAGCTCTGTTCAGCTCTGGCCTCTGGGTCTGTCTGTGGGTGTTTTGGGGAGCCCTGTCCCCAAACAGTGGGACAGGTGAGGTGTGTCCCCACTAGGGCATGACCAGGGGCTGGCAGCAGGTGAGGGTTGCTCCGTTTCACTGTTCAGTGCTGCATGTCCCAGGGTTTTGGCTACCAGGCACTCAAATGGGCAATGAAATGTTCATCCAAACACGAGAGGGAAAGCTCCTGGGCGGCTGAATGGCACCAGGCAGCCAGAGCAAGGGCTGATCATGGGAAACACCTGGGCTGAGATGGGAGTTCCCCATGCTCCACTTGTTCCCTGGACCATTTCGGGAT
This sequence comes from Diglossa brunneiventris, assembly GCA_019023105.1. Lineage (NCBI taxonomy): Eukaryota > Metazoa > Chordata > Aves > Passeriformes > Thraupidae > Diglossa > Diglossa brunneiventris. The sequence goes on along the minus strand of CM032356.1, from coordinate 516,711 downwards.
GGTTTCTCCATGAAATGGACATGCAATGTCTTCCAGCACCCCAGCTGGAGCTGGGGCTGCTCCCCCCACAGGGATGGAATGAAGCAGTTTTTACTTAGGCTCAATTCATCCAAAGGAAAAACTTGTTTTCCACGGCCTGAGCCTGGTTTTCTCCATGGCGGTGAGAAAGCTTCGGGTGATTCAGTGGGAGAAGCAGGCTCTGGCTGCCTGCAGGTGCCTGGAGGCAGCAATCCCAAAGGATTTCCCTGCACACAGGCTCCTTTGATCGTGGCAAACCCCCTGGCAGTGCCCAGATCCCAGAGATAGGGGCTCTGCTGCCAGCCTGGCTGTGCTTTCACAGCCCTTGCAGAGGAGTCTGCACGGCCAAGAGCAGCTCCTGCTGTGGCTGGGAGCAGCTGTCCCTCTGTCCAGCCTGGGGACACAGCCTGGGACACCCGGCCAGTATGGGAACACAGCCTGGGACACCTGGCCAGCCTGGGGACAGAGCCTGGGACACCTGGGGACACAGCCTGGGACACCTGGCCGGAGTGGGGACACAGCCTGGGACACCCGGCCAGTATGGGAACACAGCCTGGGACACCCGGCCAGTATGGGAACACAGCCTAGGACACCTGGCCAGAGCAGGGACACAGCCTAGGACACCTGGCCAGTACGGGAACACAGCCTAGGACACCTGGCCAGTATGGGAACACAGCCTAGGACACCTGGCCAGCCTGGGGACACAGCCTGGGACACCTGGCCAGCCTGGGGACAGAGACTGGGACACCTGGGGACACAGCCTGGGACACCTGGCCAGCCTGGGGACACAGCCTGGGACACCTGGGGACACAGCCTGGGACACCTGGCTGGAGTGGGGACAGAGCCTGGGACACCTGGCCGGAGTGGGGACACAGCCTGGGACACCTGGCCAGTATGGGAACACAGCCTGGGACACCTGGCCAGCCTGGGGACAGAGCCTGGGACACCTGGCCAGTATGGGAACACAGCCTAGGACATCTGGCCAGCCTGGGGACAGAGCCTGGGACACCTGGCCGGAGTGGGGACACAGCCTGGGACACCTGGCCAGTATGGGAACACAGCCTGGGACACCTGGCCGGAGCGGGGACACAGCCTGGGACACCTGGCCAGTATGGGAACACAGCCTAGGACACCTGGCCAGCCTGGGGACACAGCCTGGGACACCTGGCCGGTCCCAGCACACGTCTGTGCAGGCAGGAAGGTGGGTCTGTGCTCAGGGACACAACCACTGGGCTGGTGATGCTATTTCAGAGAGCCCTGAGTGCTCTGAAGTGTGGCTGTGCCAGGCAGCCCTGGGCTGAGGGGGCATCTTCTGCTGGGGACTTGGAGTTCAGTTCTCACCAGGTGACAGTGCCTTTTTCACCACGCTGCAGTGTCCCTCTCTCCAGGGGACAGTGTCCCTTTCCCCAGGTGACAGCATCCCTTTCTCCAGGTGACAGTGTCCCTGACAGGGAATGTGACAGTGTCCCTCTCTCCAGGTGACAGTGTCCCTCTCTCCAGGGGACAGTGTCCCTGACAGGGAATGTGACAGTGTCCCTCTCTCCAGGGGACAGTGTCCCTCTCGCCTCTGGCCTGTTGTTTGCTCTGAGGAGGGCAATGCCCACCTTCCCACACCTTTTCCCCTCCCTTCTTCAGGAACAGCAGCTCCCAAATCTGTTTCCTGCTGTGTCTCAGGAGGGGCTGTGAGGAGCCTGCTCAGCTCGTGCTGTCAGAGGTGCTGGGAATGCTGATCCCAGGGAACACTGATCCCAGGGAATGCAGACCCCAGGGAATGCTGATCCCAGGGAACACTGATCCCAGGGAATGCAGACCCCAGGGAATGCTGATCCCAGGGAATGCTGATCCCAGGGAATGCTGATCCCAGGCCATCTGCAGGCAGCAGCAGAGCTATGATGTCTCAGCACCCCTTTCCAAGAGCCTGGCTGGAGCACGGCTGGACAGGGAACAGGGACCTTGTGCAGGATCCTCTGTCCTGCAGCACCCACCGAGGAGCCCAGGCAGGGATGTCTGTGTCCCCTGTGTGCCTGTCCCCTGTGTCCCCTGTGTGCCTGTCCCCTGTGAGTGCTCCAGGCCAGCACACTCCAGCCTGGGAGCTCCTGCTGCAGCTGCTCCCTGCTCTCGTGGAGCACAGGAGGAGCTCTGAGCCCAGCAGGGGCAGCGGGCACAGGGCTCTCCTTGCTGCTCCTCAGGCTGTATCATGGAGCCAGGCACCCGCTGTGCCTCGGCCCTGAGGGACCCTCCGAGTGCCAGCCCCACAGAAATGTCCCCCAGAGCCACCAGGGCCATGGCATGGCCTCCCAGGCCCCAGCAGGGAGGGACTGGCTCCCTTCCTCAAGTGCACACTGTCCAGGGACCTCTCCAAGCCAGCCTGAGCAGCTCTCGGCCTTTGGCAGGGCAGAGGATGGGGAGCCAACCCAGCTGGGAGAAGGATTTATGGGCAGACAATGAGGATTTTTTCATGGTGTGACATTTTATTGTGCACTGGTGTGTTGTCATGAGTCCCATGAGTCACCACCAAGGCTGATCTCCACTTGCCAATCCTCAGCTCCTCTTTTGTCTGCTGGGTTTGCCTCTACCAGGGATTTAGCACTAATGGAATTAAAGTCTTTTGCCTCTGAATGAATTTGTGTCTGGCTCGTGCCAGAACACAGGCCTGCAGGGACAGGGGAAACAGGAGCACCTGTGGGGCTGGGAGAAGGGTCAGGAATGAGAGGCAGCATTTTCTGTGGTCACAGGCTCTGTATTTGCCCTTTTGGAGTTAAATGTGGGAACTGCAGGAGACTCTGACCGCCAAGTGCAGTGCACAGCCCAGGGAGGTCTGCGCTGAGGGACCCCGTGCCTGTAAATGAAACATTCAAAGGCGTCTCCATCATGGAGAGCACCAGATGGACAGGTTACAAATTCAAAGGCTGCTTTGTGCCTTTTGCCCAGAGCAGCTGTGGCACCCTGCATCCCTGGCAGTGCCCAAGGCCAGGTCAGACAGGGCTGGAGCAGCCTGGGACAGGGGCAGGGGTCCCTGCCATGGTTATCTCCAGGTCCCTTCCAGCCCAAACTCCCTGTGATTTTGTGACTGTGTTTGTCCATGCCTGCTTTGGCACAGCATCTGGAGCTCAGGGAGACCCCTCTGTGGGTGGCAGGTGATGAAGCAGCCTGGCCAGTTGTGGTCCCAGAGAAGGAAGCCCAGGGTGTTACACATTCCCTTCTGGGTTTGGTACACAATGGGGGAAAACTGAGTTATTTCCATCACCCACTGCAGTGCTGCATGTCCCGGATTTTTGGCTACCAAGCAGTCATTTCTGGTGGAAAAGCACAAGGTTCTCAGAGAGGATGGTCCTTATCCAGGGCTCAGGTTGGAAATGAGGTGATGGACCCTGCAGGAGCTGGGAACAAGAGAGGAAAGTTCCTTCTTTCCTGCAGCTCCAGCCTTCAGTGTGAGCCCCACCATTCTGGCTGCTGGACACCAGTGCATCTTTAACCTGCAAAGTGTGCAGCTCCCTTTTCCTGAGGGTTTCACCTGCACAGGAGGGCTCTGGGCCCGGCTGGGGCAGATTCCCATCCCTGGGAGCAGCCACGTGGAAGGAGCTTCACACCCAGAGCCATCAGGCAATTGTTCTGTAGGAAAGCCTGTGCCAAAGATGTCAGTGCTGACATTGTGTTTATCCTGATCCATACCAGCTCCAGAGCTGTGATCCAGGAGCCAGGCAGGGCCCAGCCCTTCAGAGAGCATGGGGAGGCTGCTGGAATTTTATACAGATGTTTTATAACAGGTGTGCGTTGACCTGTAACTTGAAAAACAAAAAAAGGCAAGCAGATTAACAACTCTGTTTTAAACAGGAGCTCTGTTTGTAGCGGGCCCCAGGGGGTAATACACAATTATGCACAGAAATGCTGCTTACAGCCAGCAGAAAATGACTACAGATGCATGAAGAGTGAGATTAATTCAGCACTAAACAATTTACCACCAACACATGTAGTGCTGTCTCCTGAAATGATCCTCCAGGAGCAGGCTGTGACCTAAAGCTGCGGCTCGGCTGGGCAGGACATTGAGGCTGAGTTTCCCTCATCCAGGACAGGACGGGACAGGACAGGACAGGACAGGACAGGACGGGACAGGACGGGACAGGACAGGACAGGACAGGACAGGACAGGACAGGACAGGGCCTTTTCCAGGCAGCGGAGCAGCCTGGGGAGCTGCGGCACCATTGCTGAGGGTGTGGGGGACACTGGTGGGACGCTGCCAGCTGAGGGGTGAATTTCCAGAGCAGCAGCTGAGCAGGGCAGGCTGAGCATTCCAGAACACAATTCCAGGTGTTTCCAGGGGGACTCAGCTCTGGGGTCTCATTCCCACTGTCAGTGTTCCAGAACACACAATCACAGAATGATTCTATGCAGGTGCTTTTATTGAAGAGCTCTGGGTGTCAGGGGCACAGACCCAAATCTGACCCTCCATGGGTTTGGGATTAACATGTTTTAATACTTTATCGTTATATAACTACATGTTAATTATTAAACTTATATTGTTCTATTGTATACATTGATCTCATCTAAGCATGGATTCTTGTAATCTCCATCAAACACCCAAACATCATTTCTCATTATTCGTGTTACAATTAAACAATAATTATATCTAATTATCAAACAGTCGTCACATTTAAGAATTGTATCATTTACCATATAACAATCATATCATTTATCATAGTCATTAAATGATTATACAGGTGCAGTTTTGCATGATCCAGTAAAGCCCAACATTTTCCCAGGGCCTACCAGGCCCAACCTTTCTTTCCAACTCCCCTGAATATCCATCCCATGATTTTAGAACCATTTTATGCCCATACCATCACCACCAGCCACCCCTCATGGCAATTGCTGAGCGCTCATCCTGCTGCTACTGTCACCCTGGGGAAGAGTTTTAGTCAGAGAATCAGAGAATCACAGAATGGAGTGGACTAGAAGGGACTTAAACCTCATCTGCTTTCAGCCCCCTGCCGTGGGACACCTTCCACAAGGCCAGGCTGCTCAAGAGCCCAAGAAATAAAGAAGAAGAATGAGGAAGAGGAGGAGCAGGAGGAAACTTGTCACTGTGATATTATCTGAAAAACCCCTTCACCAGGATTTCTTCTCCTGGCAAGATGAGAAGCCTCAGCTTCTCCATGTTTTGCTGCTTTGGAATGGGATTTGGAGATTGTTACCCAGCATGTGAAGTGTTTTTACTCAATGGCCAATCCCAGTCCAGCTGTGTGTGGACTCTCTGGTCAGTCACGAGTTTTTTTATTATTCATTGTCTAGCCTTCTGATGTCTCCCTTCTCTTCTTTAGTATAGTTTAGTATATCATTATAATATAATATAATATAATATAATATAATATAATATAATATAATATAATATATAGAATATAATATAATATAATATAATATAATATAATATAATATAATAATATAAATCATAAAATAATAAATTAGCCTTCTGAGAACTTGGACTCAAATCCTCATCTCTCACCTCGTCGGGGGCCCCTCACAACACCACAACAGAAACTCACAACTGATCAGTCCCTCTCCTCCTTGGCTTCCACCCAGCTCTGTTCTTTCTGGATGCTTTTCCCCTCCAGAGCAGAGGCCTTGGACACGCTCCCTTCTCCCCCCAAGGGAGGTTAAGCTCCCCTCTGTGCTGAATTTGGGGGGAGCTGGAGCAGACAGGCCAAGGGGGCTCCACCAGCACGCCCTAAGTGCAGAGAGCTCAGAGTCAGTCTCAGCTCTGTGTCCAAGCGTTTTGGGCACTGTGGGATGATGGAGACACCTCCAGCCCGGGCTGAGCACTCTGGGGTCACCCAGGGACACCAGCCCATCCTGTCCCGTGTCAGCCTGACAGAGCCCGCAGCTCTCCTTGGCCTGGTGCTGCTGGAAAGCTGTCAGCTCTGCTCATTCTGCAGCAGCTACAAACAAGGGCACGTCTGGCACCTTGCCTGGGGTGTAAATGGGTGTAAATGGGGTGTGAATAGGGTGTAAATGGGGAAAAGGGGGGCCGGACATGCCAGGCTGGGTTTGCAATGGACTGGGGCCGACCCAGATTGGTGGCAAAGGAGCAGCAGCTCGTCAGGGGTGTCCTTGGAGCCCAGCAAAGTCCCCCAGCCCCTTAGAGCCTCCCTGAGGTCTCCCCCGGTGGCAGCTGCTGTCTGTCACCAGCCACAGGAGCCTATGCTGCAGCTGGGCTGGAGGAGCCTTTGGTGTGGCTGCTCCCGAATTCATCCCAGTACCTTCCCCCCCTCTAATCCCCGGCCCCCAAAGAGAAAAGCACTCAGGAGGGCACTGCAGAAAACCCCAAAGGTGACAGGGGAGGTGCCTCAGGGTGTCCAGGAGGGCTCTGCAGGTCCCTGTCACACCCAGACCACGCTCATGCCCTGAGCCCCTGCCTGGAGCAGCTGGAATTTATGAACAAGATGATAAAGAAAGGAAAAAGAGTCCTGTCAAGGCTCTCTGTGTGTGCTGTAAATTGTCCATATATCAAAGATATTGCCCACATTCAGCATTTAATGCTATCGGTAAAAGTATAATGTGAGAGGCCGAAAAAGAAGTTGCTCACAGGGAAGGGTGAATATTCAGTGTGAAATATTAAGCCTGTAAAAGAGGCATTTCTCTTTTTGGCTGGAGTGCTGGTCTTTCTTCCTATTTAATTTACATAAATCAATGATGGAAAAAAAGTAATAACAGGACTCAGATTCTGTAGCTGCAGGAACCTGAGGAACCTGGAGAAGGAGTTTGGGGATTATAGACACGCTCCAAAGAAAGCAGCATGGAGCTACTGATTTCTCTAAACTTTTCTAGTTTGCTTTGCTCAGAGAAGTCAGCTCCTGCTTTCTACAACCCAGGGGTGAGATCATGCCAGGAAAAACGAATAAAATTGTCATTGCAAGCTCTGTGTTTGTGGTTCATTGCTTTGATTTTCCACAAAATTTTGTCTTTTAAAATGGTGACTCAACCATTTCTGGCTAGTAAAAAAAAAAAACCCCAAAAATAGAAGAAGATGGAAATACTCTGCATGATACTGGAACATCTCACTGGAAAGCCACCAAAAGGGACAAATGACATCTCACCATGGCCTCAGAACAAGAGAGGAGGGACCTGAAGGGGCAGTGCAGAGCTCAGGGCTGGAGGTCAGCGCCCTGCACTCTGAGCCTGTCCTACACCTCCCACTCTGAGCCTTGTGACCCACGGCTGGGGCTGTGTGGAACTGAGCCCAGGCCCTCCCTGGGCTGCTCTGGCACGGGGAGCTGGGACAGGCAGGGGCAGAGGATCAGAGGAGCTCTGGGTGCTGCTGGAGGGCTCCTGCCCCTGCCTTGCAGCTCCTGCCTTGCATCTCCTGCCTTGCAGCTCCTGCCCCTGCCTTGCAGCTCCTGCGCCTGCCTTGCAGCTCCTGCCTTGCAGCTCCTGCCCCTGCCTTGCAGCTCCTGCCTTGCAGCTCCTGCCTTGCAGCTCCTTGCCCTGCCTTGCAGCTCCTGCCTTGCAGCTCCTTGCCCTGCCTTGCAGCTCCTGCGCCTGCCTTGCAGCTCCTGCCTTGCAGCTCCTGCCCCTGCCTTGCAGCTCCTGCCTTGCAGCTCCTGCTTTGCATCTCCTGCTCCTGCCTTGCATCTCCTGCCTTGCATCTCCTGCCTTGCAGCTCCTGCCTTGCAGCTCCTGCTCCTGCCTTGCAGCTCCTGCCTTGCAACTCTACGTGCAGCTCTACAAAATGAGAGCGTTTGGTCAAGACCCCAGAATTCAGCAAAGCCCTGATGCAGGAGGGCAGAAATGGGCTGGAAATGTGTTCTTCTAAGTGCCATAGCAAAAAAAAAACTTCCATGTACTTTTTTCCTTCTGCCTTCCTTTGTTCCCCCCCCTGCCCTGAAGAAGCTGTTGATTATAATTTCAGTGCAGTTGGAGATGCAAAGCTTAATGGAGCGGGCCTTTCTATTTTCGTCCTCTGTGCATTGTCAGATGAAATAACATGGATTATATTTTGTTGTTGATGCACTGAATATTCTTGATATTTAAATCCAGCAGTGTTTATAGCAGGCTGAAATTCTGTGCTGGGATCAGAAAGGTTTGAGGCTGCTTGTTTCTATTATTTATTTTGTGGGGAGATCGAGATTCTGCCTTGTGTTTTGTGGGTTTTGTTTTCCTTTTTTTAACAAGGGGAAGTTAAAGAATCAATTGGAATGGCAGGGGTTGGCAGGGAACTAGATGATCTCCAAGGTCGCTCTCAACCCAGAGCATTCTGTGATTCCATGAATTCTGCCCTCCTTACCCAAAGCAAACACCATCCTGATCCTTTCTTGGTCCTACAGGAAACAACTGCTACCAGCTTTGTGCTTGCTAAAGCCTAAACCTCCAGGGGCAGTTCTTCATGGTTTCTTTTCCTATTTCTCCTTCTGGTGTGGTGTTTTCAGTCTGAGGTTCCTCCTTGCCCCACGGGGTGTCCTAAGGAGTTTAATTCCAAAGTTGCTGTTCTCTGTTCTTTGGCCAGGGGTGCCCCTGATCCAGGCTGAGATCTCTGAGAATTCTGCCTTCAGAGCCAGCACAGAGACCCTGCCTCTGCCAGGAGCCCCTCGTGGGCTGAGAGCAGGGGTAAATGGGCTAGGAGAACACATGGAGTGTTCAAGGGCAGTGGCAAAGGACCCCAAATCTAAACCCCCAGTTTAAGGATGTTCTCCAGATTAATGGGATGGTTCCATTTCAAACAGAGCTCAGCTTGCAGAACAGGGCACAAGGGAGGCCTGTGCTGGGTGAATTCAGTTCCAGAGTGTCCCTGACTCGTTTTCCACATTTCTTTGTGTTCATTTGGAATGCATTCAACACCAAGGGTGCTCTGCAGCTGCAGGGAGATGATCCCTCTTTTTCTGGGTAATTGCTGTTCAGTCTGGATATTTTAGCTGAAAGACAGAGGCGAGGTGGGCTCAGAGCCCACAGAGATTTCAAACTGATGGATAAGAGCTAAAAATTCCCAAGAATCCCATCTACCAGTATGGATTCACTAAGGGTGGGATCCTTCAGCTGTCATCTCTTATCTTGCCCCAAAGATCCATTTCTAATCCCAAATTTGGAACTGTGAAGTGGAAATATTTAGTGTTCCAAGAGCAGCCAGCCAGTGCAGCTCAGGTTGGAAATTGCAGGATGTCCTGTAGGACGAGAAGGAGGCAGGAGGAAGGACTGGGTGCACGAGAGATGGCTCCTGGTTTGGTTTAGGAGTTGGTAAACTCCTGACCTGGTGGACATGGAGGGGCTGGAACTGGATGATCCCTAAGGTCCCTCCCAACCCAACCCATTCTCTGACTCTGTGACTCTGTGTGTGACTCTGTGATTCCTTGGAATGAGGTGGATTCAGCTGGGAAAACTGGGAATAGCTGAGCTGTGCTTTGGGAATTAGAAGAACAGAGGCAGGAATGGGGCAGTAAGACAGGGCAGGGTGCTGGAGCAGCGTGTGGGACGGGTGAGTGCAGCGATCTGAGGGCTCTGACAGCAGCGTGGCAGAGCCAGGCAAGAATGGGGAACAGAGAGATTCTGGCACATTGATGCAAACACACAAGAGCTCAAGGTCCTGAGGAGCCCTTGAAGCTGAAATAGCATCCAGACAAGGCCCCACTCAAGGCTCAGCACTCAGGGCTGAGTGAATGTGGAGCAGCCCTGGCAGCTTTATCCTGCCCACTCCTCCCAGGCTGCCGAACACTCACAGCCCCAGGGGCTTCTTTAATTCAAATTAAGCTGTGCTCCTTCTCTCCCTCTCTCAGTGGACAAGGCAACAGCTGATCTCAGTCCCTTTCCAACAACCTTTCCCTCGTCAGAAGAAGTTGCCATGCCAACCTTTCCTTCTGTTGCCAAGCAGAGCATGGAGGGGCAGCTCCGCTCCGGGCCCAGCCCCAGGCACAGCCTCGGAGGAGCCTCCTCCTCCTCCTCCTCCTCCTCCTCCTCCTCCTCCTCCTCCTCCTCCACATGGAACTCAGAGCTCCCAGGCTGGGCAGGGGTGACTCTCCTGGCCCAGGTGAGTGGCACCACCCAAGCAATGCTCCCAGCTGTGCCCGAGCTCTTCCCTCTGCCCTTTCCTGGCACAGCCATGCATGGCACCAAGGCATTGGGGGCCTTTTCCTCATGGGGGGCTCGGGCAGAAGGGAGAGGTTGACTCTGAGGAACCAGAGGAGCTCTGACCTTGGAATCACGTGCCAAAGCCTTGGCAGTGTCCCTGGGAGGTTCTCTCTGCTCGGGAGGAGCCGTGCTGGGGTCAGTGAGTCAGGGGGAGGGAGCAGGACAGGCCCAGCACTCAGGCCGCACACCAGAACTGGTGCAGAAAATCACACTCCTTAAAGGGCCTGCAGGGACAGGGCACAGGGAATGGCTCCCACTGCCAGAGGGAGGGATGGATGGGACATTGGGAATTGGGAATTGCTCCCTGGGAGGGTGTGAGGCCCTGGCACAGGCGCCCAGAGCAGCTGGGGCTGCCCCTGGATCCCTGATTGTTGAAGGGCCTGATTGTTGCTGGGGACAGAAGAAATGAATTGGCCTTTTAAACAGAGCAAAGAGAAGATGGAGCAAGCTCAGAGATGAGGAAGAACCAGTTTGTCTCATACAGCTTCCCCAGGAGCAGCTGCTTCAGAGGAGAAACAGAACCACAGAGTCACAGAATGGGTTGGGTCAGAAGGGACCTGAAAGCCCATCCAGCTCCAGCCCCTGCCATGGGCAGGGACACCTGCAATGCCCCAGGCTGCCCAGAGCCATGGGCAGGGTCACCTCCAGTGCCCCAGGCTGCCCAGAGCCATGGGCAGGGTCACCTCCAGTTCCCCAGGACACCTGCAGTGCCCCAGGCTGCCCAGAGCCATGGCAGGGTCACCTCCAGTGCCCCAGGACACCTGCAGTGCCCCAGGCTGCCCAGAGCCTCATCCAGCCATGACCCTTGAAGGCTGTCCAGGGTGATAAGGCCAGTGTTGATGTGCCAATCAGACAAGGTTAAAGCTGCTCGAGGGGGATGCAGGAAAGTGCCCAAAGGATGCTCAGCTGTGTCAGCTCTGAGGGTGGGGGTGTGATTGTGTCAGCACTGGCAGTGCTGGTGTCACGTTCCACAGCTGTCCCACTTTGTATCCCTGTTCCTCTATCTGGCCAATCTCAGCCCCCTTCTGCAGGGGACTCAATCACTGTCTCACCATCCTCCCTTTGAGTACTGATTGTCACCAAAGGTGGCCAAAGGAGAAAAGACCCCAAGAAGATGAAGAATTAATCCCTGTGCATTCACTGCACAGGATGGACAGGCCCTGGCACAGGTGCCCAGAGCAGCTGGGGCTGCCCCTGGATCCCTGGCAGTGCCCAAGGCCAGGCTGGACATTGGGGCTGGAGCAGCCTGGACAGTGGGAGGTGTCCCTGCCCATGGCAGGGGTGGCACTGGGTGGCTTTGAAATTCTTTCTAACCCAAACCATTCTGGGATTCTGTGATATACAAGAAATCTGCATTTGCACAGATCTGGGAGGAGAACTGGGACAGGAAGCCCCTTGAAATGCATCTTCCCTTTGCCATGCCTCTCTGGGCAGCAGCAGCAGCAGCAGGAGGCAGTCGGGGCTGGAACCTGGGTGCAGCTGAGGCAAGGATGTTCCAGCATGTTTGGGCATCAGCTGCCAATGAGACTGCTGTCCAGGGACAGGCTGCTGCTGCTCGAGGAGGGGATGATTTACAGAGCCCAGGAAGCACGAGCCTTGTAAGGAACAAAGCTGGGAATGAAGCTCCGTGCTCCACCTGAGCTGCTACCTAGCCGTGTGTGTGCTCAGAGCTCATCTTTAGTGCTGCTGGTGGCACACTGACAGACGGCTTAGTGAAAACAAATGTTAATGTTAATTAAGCTGGAAAACTTCCCAGATTTGGAGAATGAGAGTGTTTGCTTGGATAATAATTCAGATAGCCTGTGCCCTGCTCGGCACTCCCACAGGGAAACGCGATCACTCAGAAACAGGGCACCAAAGAACTGGAGCAGCCCATCCAGATCCCAAATCTCCTTCCCAGGGTGGAGGGGGGCTGCTCCTTGCAGCATCTTTCCCAGCCCTTTGAGCACCCCAGGTTTCCCTGGCCCAGGTGAGCAGCCATCCCTCCCTTTCCTGGGGAGAATCTGCTGTGCTAGCAGAGCTGCAGCTCCTGACATGCTCCTAAATTCTCCTGGAGTTAATTTCACTCCGGTGCTTCCAGATGATGATAATTAACCTCTCTTACTGCAGAGGACAGCAAATAGTGAGAGCTTGGAGGGATGACTGAGGATGGGCATGGCTTCTTTTGCATAGTCAGATCTCACTGCTTAATGGAAATAATTGTGGCTCTGTTGGCTTCAGCTGGTCTTCACCGACTTGCAGCAGCTGATGATCTGGCCCAGTGATTTTAAATTCCCTTCTACATATTTTTAATTCAAACCGTGGTCACCGGTGCCAGCCTGATCCTTGTGAATTCCAGAGAAGGGCTGTGGGCTAAAGAGATGCTCCAGCTCTTTTTCCAGGCATGGGAACATTTAGGTATTTATTTATTTGTTGCTGAAAGGACCGGGGGGAAAACATGATAATTAGGAAATGAGGAGATGCACACAAATAGAAACCCTGGTAGCACTTCAATCTTTGCAGGAGGCCACGTGATGGCTCAACACGTTCCTATTTTCTGCTTCAGTGAGATGACACTCACATGGTGGATGCAGGCAGCTCCAGGTCCCAGCTGGCAGCTAGGCTCCCCCTGTGCTGGGTTCAGCCTCCTGGGCTCAGCTGGGCTCAGCAGGTCCCCGAGGGGCCCTGGGGCTCCCCAAGGCTCTCCCTGCAGTGCAGGGAGGCACACCAAGTGTGCTCTCACTGCCACTGCTTGGACATCTCCTCCAAACTCTGCCAGCTGGGCAGGAGCAGTTTTCCACTTCTGCCTCTGCCCTTCACGACCTTCACATGCCCACCCTGGTGTGTGGCAGCTCGGGGAGCCTCAGCCCTGGGCCGAGCTGTGCTCACACCGACACAGAATTATGTCCTGGGAAAGCTGCCATTGGGTGCCCTTCCAGCAAAACCATCTCATCGAGGCACAATCCTCCTGGGCTGTCCCCCAAGCCCCAGGAAGGACAAAGGCCACGCTGGATGAGGTGGGCCAGACTCCTCAATGCAGCTTGTCAGGTTGATTTTTATCAGTGAATCAGAGAATGGTTTGGGTTGGAAGGGTCCTCAAATATCACCCAGTGCCACCCCTGCTATGGCAGGGACACCTCCCAGTGTCGCAGGTGCTCCCAGCCCCAGTGTCCAACCTGGCCCTGGGCACTGCCAGGGATCCAGGGGCAGCCCCAGCTGCTCTGGGCACCCTGTGCCACCTCCCACCCTCCCAGGGAAGGATTTCTTCCCAATATCCCATCTAAAGCTTCCTCTGTCACTCTGAAGTGATTCCCCTGTCCTGTCCCTGCACACCCTTGCCCAAAGTGTCTCTCTGGTGGCTCCTCTGCAGGCACTGAAGGCTGCAATAAGATCCCCCAGACCTTCCCTTCCCAAGGCTGAGCAATCCAGTTCCCTGGCTGAGATGTCCTGCTCTGGCCAAGCTCCTGGATGTGACACACAGAGGGTGGCTGGGAGAGGAGCACTGAACCCCATCCTGACGCCTCAGAATTTCCTGAAACAGCCAAGCCCTGGAGCACTGTGCTGGTGATGCAGCAGCTCCCAGACACCGCTGCCCATTCCCTGTGACCTCTGATTTGTTACTGCATTTACCTGGTTAGCAACAGATTGAAAGGCTGAAATCAAAAGTGACTCTTTGAGGAAGAAATTCAGTCCTGATTTGAAAGCCTTCAGCAGCAGAGAGATGCAGCACTTTCCATGGCACTGCCTTCACCTGGTCGATCACTCTGCTAAAATTATTTCTATTTGAATATGTCAGGATTCCACTTCCAGTCATAAATATTCCTTTCTCCACAAGATTAAAGACTACTTTGCTAACCACAATTTTCTCCCTGTGAAAGTACTTACACACCTTAATCAAATTAGTCACCTCTCCATCTTCTTCTTTTTTTTTTTTCCTTTTATAAACTTTCTTTTATAGGCAGATTGGATGTGAAAGTCTCAGTGCAAGGCGCTTCCTGCAGATCTCCAGTAGTTTTTCTTACACACATTTTTTTTTTGACTGTCTTCTGATCCTTCCCCAAATTCCTTTTTAAAGCTGACAGCAGCCAACTGGCTGGTGTGCTCATCTCAGTCCCACTGGTGTCTCTCATTGAAGCAGAAGATGTTTCTCCTCTCCTAATTTCAGCTCCCTCCTGGTTTGCTCCAGGGTGTCTGTCGACGTCTTTGCTGCAGCCCCTCGGTGGAATTTCTGCTGCTCTGCTTGCTTGCCAAGACCCCTTAACCCCATTCCCTAACACTGTCTGCATTCTTTAACTCTCCACGGGTGCCTTTGAAAGTGTCTGTGTAAAATCCTTCCCGTCCTGTCATGGCCAGGAACAGATTTACTCACGGTAAAAGCTCATGTTGAGCCGTGTGGGGTTTCCTGCATTCCTGTGCAGATTCCCCCTCAGCCAGCATTTTAAGTGCATTAAAATGACCTAATAATTTTTAAACAAACACATTCCCAGTACTTTCTTAATATCTTCCTTGGTAATTATTCCTAATCATATTCATGAATTACAAATAAATCTCCTTTTAATTTTAAAACTGGGAGAGGAAGGTGAGAACATATTGAGGGCTGGAGAACAGGTTATCACTTTCTTCTCCTCCCCCACCAAAGAGCCAAATGTCATTGCTGAGATCCCTTGTGGCTCTAACATGCTCTACAATTCTTTATTCCCGGGACTTTCCTTAATGCCCTTAGTTTTCTGAGCAAACTATTTGAATTTCACAGCTTCTCATTTGTGCTAATTACCATCTTCCCAGTTCTGTTCTTCCTCTGTTGTCCTTTTATTTGTAATTGTTGCCTTCGTTTTACCACGGGGGCCAAGATGGGATTTCAGGTCAGGCTGTCCTTTTACTTGATCTGCAAATAGTGGTTTTACACGGAGATGTGCTTTGTGTCAGAGCTCTGTTGTGCTGGAGATGGCGCAAAGACAGAATGACAAATCAGTCCTTGCAACAGTGCAAGAGCTAATTATAAAGCAGGAGAGAACAGTGGCCACGGGCAGATGGGGCTGCACAAGAAAACACTCAATTATCCCCAATTGCATGAGAAATGTCTCATCCAGGCAGATCTGAGTCCTGTCCTGTCCCTCCTGGAGGGACAGCAGCCCTGTGGTGGCACCAGTCCTGTCCAGCCACCACTCCCCCAGCATGGACAGCTCACAGCCAAAGCAAGAGGGGCACTTTCATTCCCAAAGATGACTTTTTGGGAAGCAAATTGGAATTAACATGTTCCAGGAAGCTCCCTGTCCTTCTCTGTGAGAAAAAGACCTTCCAAGGATGGAACTAATCCAAGAGAAAAATAACTTGGGACAATTTTGCTGTCACATTGCTATTGCCAAGGAAACAGGTTGATCCAGCCACCACAGAAAGAGAAGAGAATAAAACAAAAAGGCTACAAAAATGGAACAATTTGAGGTTTCCAGCTGGTGGCACTATGGCAGATACAAATGGTCCAGGACTGGTCCTGGAAATTACATTCCTTACAAGGGCCTGCAGGGACAGGGCACAGGGAATGGATCCCACTGCCAGAGGGCAGGGATGGATGGGATATTGGGAATTGGGAATTGTTCCCTGGCAGGGTGGGCGGCCCTGGCAGAGGTGCCCAGAGCAGCTGTGGCTGCCCCTGGATCCCTGGCAGTGCCCAGGGCCAGGCTGGACACTGGGGCTGGGGACAGTGGGAGGTGTCCCTGCCATGGCAGGGGGAACAAGACAGTTGTTCTTCTTCTTTTAAGATCCTTGCCAACCCAAACCATTCAGTAACTCTGGTGATCTGCTCAGAGTACTTGAGGTTTCTTCTGGCTTCATGAGGAAGCTACAGAAAACAGAGAGATCCTCCTGATCTGCACACAGGCTGTCCCAGAGGTGCTTCTGGAGCAGTGCAAATGCCATTGAGCTGAGGCTCCCAGAGCTTTGTGTCCCCTCGGTCACTGGAGGCAGCTGTAGGCATTTCTGCAAGGTAGAAAAATGGATTGATGGATCAATTAATTGATCCATGAGTGATTGACAGCCTGGGAGCACAGCAGAGACAAAAACCTTCAGTCACCAGCCTAAACAGCAATTGTGGAAAAATTAAGGTTCATTTGTGAGCTTTCCTTCCAGTGCTCCTGTCTCAGGACAGCAGAGGCGTTGCACAAACAAACACGCACACGCAGATCCAGTGTGACTGTCAAAAAGCCAGATGAGGAACAAGGAAAATGGGCACACAGTGTTCAGTCATAAAACCACTGGAAAAGATGCTCAACAATGAAGTGGAATTAAATGAAATTCTAGCCACTCAGAATGCATTATCCCTGCAGCATGTCCATGAAATCGCTCGCTGAATTGCAGAGTAATTTGCTCTTAGCCTGTGAAGCCTTTCTGGGCTCTTTCCTCCCTTTTATTCTCCCCTTCCCCAATTCTTTTTTTTTTTTTTTTTTTTTCTTGTTAGCAATCATTTGGGAGCTCGTTCCTCACTCATTTTGCTCCCAAAGGAAATATTCTGCGAGGGAACAATAGTGATGTGTCATGATGACGTTCCGGGTCACTCACTCAGGCAGTAATGTGCTCGCTCCCAATTGCTCTGCCTGTGTGCACTAAGCTGCTGCTGGAAGGGCTTTCATGTCCTTTAACTCTTTGCAGGATTCTGCCTCATCCTGCTGCACCCACGAGCCTGCCTTTGTGGAGGAGCAAACTGCTCGGGCTGACCTGGCAGCAGCCCACAGCAAGTGCTTTTCCTCAATAATCAGCAGCTCTGATGGGGATGAAGGGACAATAAAGCTCTGGAGAGGCTTGTGCTGGTGCAGAAGTTAAAAATACTGACTTGACCCAACAGTGATGGACAAATTCATTGCCCTAAAGAGCTCCTGTGCTGTAAATCCCCGTTTGTGATGAGCTCCATCATCAGCTGGACAAAGTGTACAGCTGATTGTGTTTGATGAGTGCTAGTGAGGGGCTGGAAAGGATTTCATCAGGGATGTTCTCCCTGTGCCTGGCAGTGCCCAAGGCCAGGCTGGACATGGGGCTGGGAGCACCCTGGGACAGTGGGAGGTGTCCCTGCCATGGCAGGAAAGGATTTCATCAGGGATGTTCTCCCTGTGCCTGGCAGTGCCCAAGGCCAGGTTGGACACTGGGGCTGGGAGCACCCTGGGACAGTGGGAGGTGTCCCTGCCATGGCAGGAAAGGATTTCATCAGGGATGTTCTCCCTGTGCCTGGCAGTGCCCAAGGCCAGCATGGACATGGGGCTGGGAGCAGCCTGGGACAGTGGGAGGTGTCCCTGCCATGGCAGGGGTGGCACTGGGTGGATTTGAGGTCCCTTCCACCCAAACCATTCCATGGCTCTGTGATTCCGTGTGGATGCTGGTGTAGCTCCCAGGGAAGGTGGGGTCCCTGCTCTGCAGTTTGGGATCTGGCTGTGGATCCCAAAGGATCCTGCCCAAGTCCAGCAGCATCCCCTGCTCTGGGCCTGCTTTCCTGAAGACATTTAGCTCAGGCAGCTGTGCTGCCTCTGCTCCTCCCTCTGTCTGGCTGCACATCTTTCTCTTGGACAGCAGCTTTTGATAATTTGATAATTTCAACCAAAGGGAGCATCTTCAATATATTAAACTGTGAATGCATTAAACTAATTTGGACTTAATGAAAACACACAGCTGGGCAGCAGAAAGCCTTTTCATTACTGAAGCCCATGGGTTCATCCTCTGTGTGATCAGGGAAAGGCTGAGAGAGCTGGGGCTGCTCAGCTGGAGAGGAGCCCCAGCTGAGAGGGGCCCTAAGCCCTGGGTGTCCCTGTCTGTCCTTGAGTGTTCTTGGGTGTCTCAGGGTCTCTCTGGGGGTGCCCATATGTCCCCATGTGTCACTGGCTGTCCCTGGCTGTCCCTGAGTGTCCGTGGATGTCCCTGTGTGTCCCTATGTGTCCCTGTCTGTCCCTGTGTGTCCCTGTCTGTCCCTGGGTGACCTTGGGTGTCCATGGACGTCCCTGTGTGTCCCTATGTGTCCTTGTCTGTCCTTGGGTGTCCTTGGGTGTCCCTGGGTGTCCCAGGGTCTCTCTGGGGGTCCCCACACGTCCCCATGTGTCCCTGGCTGTCCCTGGGTGCCCCAGAGCCCCTGAGCCCAGGAGCTGCCCCTGCCCAGGAGGCAGAGCTGCTGCCCTGGCAGTGCCAGCCCTGAGCAGAGCAGAGAGGGCTGGAGTCCCCTCCCTGGGGACATTGCAGAGCCCCAGGGACACTCTGCTGTGCCCTGGGCTCTGGGCTGGCCCTGCTGGAGCAGGGAGGTGGCACCAGGTGACAGCTGTGGTGCCTACAGCCCGAGCCAGCCTGGGATCTGTGACTGATCTCCAAATCCCCGTAGGGAGCAGAGAGGCTGCCCGAGCTGCCCCGTTCCAATCAGAGGCACTGATTGCCACAATGAACAGCCTGAGACACAGACTCATCTGCTCACGCCTCCTGGTGCCTCTCCTGCCCCTGGAGAAGGGTTTGAGGAGCTGCTGGAGCTGAGCACAGGAGCTGCTGCCGTGTGGGTGATGACACAGAGGAGCCTCCAGCCCTGCCTGCTCTGCTTTGGGGCATTTTTATTGAAAAAGAGGAGACAATCTGTTCGTTTCACAGATGCTCAACAGCTCTGCAGAAATAATACAGGTGTGCTCAGAAATAAATCAGCTTTGTTTACTGTGTAATTAAGTCAGGAAAAAAGAAGGCAGCATTGGAAAGGTTTTTCTGCTTTTTTTTTTCCTTTTGGAAACAGCTTTTCAATCCCATCAAAGGAAATCCAGGACGTTCGGCAATGCTGACAACAAAACCAGAGTTTGATCAAAAATAAGACAAACAAACCAGTAGGGCCTTTAAGTTTGGAGGGGGTGGAGGAAGACTTGAAAGTAATTTTTTAAATTATTATATCTGTATGGCTAAATTTGTAGTGCTCCTGGAGCCTTTAGTCCTGCCAAGACTCACGGACATGTTTAACTCACAGCACCACGAGCACCTGCACGTCACGGGCTTCAATCTGCTCTCTCATGCTGGGAGTCAATAACTGGATCTGGACACCAAAAATTGAGTTAAAAAATAAATAGTCTGGATGCTATTCATCTGCCATACCACAAGGCTTCCATCGGGCCCGTGTCCTTGTGTCTCTTTTCAATGACATCTCTGCTCCTGCATCTCTCCACACATCTGTGGTGTCAGTCCCACTGAATGTGCTGTATCTGCTCAGAACAACCTCCACAGAGGCCAGGAACTGATCCAGCAGCTGCCAGGAACAGCGAGTGCAGCCACAGAGCATCCCCTGGCACCACAGCAGGGCTGCCCTGCTCCCCCCAGAGCTGCCATGGGAGCACCACGGGCTCAGTGACAGGACCTGTGTGAGCTGCTGGAGCCCAGAGCCGCCCTGATCCCCCCAGAGCCGCCCTGATCCCCCCAGAGCTGCCCAGATCTCCCCAGAGCTGCCCTGATCCCCCCAGAGCCGCCCTGAGCCGCCCTGATCCCCCAGAGCTGCCCTGATCCCCCAGAGCTGCCCTGATCCCCCAGAGCTGCCCTGATCCCCCCAGAGCTGCCCAGATCTCCCCAGAGCTGCCCCGATCCCCCAGGGCTGCCCCGATCCCCCAGGGCTGCCCGATCCCCCAGAGCTGCCCTGATCCCCCAGAGCTGCCTGATCCCCCAGAGCTGCCCTGATCCCCCCAGAGCTGCCCTGATCCCCCCAGGGCTGCTCTGATCCCCCCAGAGCTGCCCTGATCACCCAGAGCTGCCCTGGGACCGTCACTGGCTCCCTGACAGGACCTGTGTGACCCTGCTGGAGCCCAGGGCTGGAACACCCAACTGGGAGGGGGCTGATGCCAAGGGGGCAGCAGGAAAGGGGCTCTGCCTTTGGCCAGGGGCCTGCAGGGGCAGCACGAGTGACATGGGCTTCCCTGCCAGAGGGCAGGGTTAGAAGGGAATGGGTTATCCCTCAGTGGTCTTTCCTAGCTGAACCACAGAATTGTGGAATGGTTTGGGCTGGGCAGGATTTCAGAGCTCACCTCATTCCATCCCTGCCATGGCAGGGAGCCCTTCCATATCCCAGGTGGATTCCAAGCCCAATCCCCAACCTGGCCTTGGACACTCCAGGGATCCAGGGGCAGCCCCAGCTGCTCTGGGAATTGCAGCCCAGGCAGGAATTCCTTGCCAAGATCCCAGCCAATGTCCCCTTTCCCAGTGGGAGCCATTCCCTGGCTCCTGTCCCTGCAGGCCTTGTCCCCAGTCCCTCTGCAGCTCTCCTGGAGCCCCTCCAGGCCCTGCCAGGGGCTCTGAGCTCTGCCTGGAGCCTTCCCTTCTCCAGGGGAACATTCCCAGCTCTGCCAGCCTGGCTCCAGAGCAGAGGGGCTCCAGCCTGCAGCAGCTCCGGGGCCTCCTCTGGGCTCTCTGCAGCAGCTCCACGTCCTCCTGCTGTTGGCCCCAGGCTGGGGCAGCTCTGCAGGTGGGCTCTCACCTGAGGGAGGGGCACAGGGACACAATTCCCACCTTGCCTTGCCATCAGCCCAGGGTGAGCAGGGGCTCTGGGCTGGGCAGGTCCTGCTCTCCCCCACCTCCTCTCTGAGCCAGTGCAGTGATGAGCTGAACACCAAGGCTGCTGAGATCTGAGTTGTTTTGTCCCTAGAAGTGTGAACAAGTGACCTGGGCATTCCTGTCCCCCAGACAGATGTGCTGCTCCTCCCCGAGCCCAGAGCTGGGGGCTGTGAGCCAGGCAGAGCCTCCTCTCCCTCCCCGTGCTGCCCCAGGCTGTGCTGCACCCAGCTCAGCCCCTGCTGCCCTCCCTCTGCACAGCCTGCTCCTCTCACCGGCAGATTTAGGAAGAAATAATAGCAGTAGGTCATTATGACGTTTAGTGCTGCTGCTTTGCAGGGCATCATGACTCACTGATTCAGGGAAGAACTTTGCAGCTTGCTACAAAATTGCCTGTTTCAATCAATCCTGCGGGTGGCTTCTCTGGGAATTTTATGAGGTGTAACATATATGTGTGTGTGAGTGCATATATTTATATTTAATATATATGTGTGTGTATGTATGTATTGGGGGAGCAGTATTTATTTTTTTGTTTCTGGAAAAGAAGCAGTTAAATGCAGAAATGGAAATTCAGAAATGAAAAAGCAGGAAGGTTCAAGGTGCTAAAGCAGCCAAGCACTCTGCCAGGGCAGGAGGGAAGCGCTGCCAGGAGCAGCCCTGCAGGGACACCCCAGGCAGGGTCCTGTCTCTGTTTGTGTCTCTGTGAGCTGGGGGCAGTCCCCATCTCCTCTCCAAACTCTCAGGGTCTCTGTGACTGGGGGCAGCCCCCATCTCCTCTCCAAACTCTCAGGGTCTCTGTGAGCTGCGGGCAGTTCCAACCTCCTCTCCAAACTCTCAGGGTCTCTGTGACTGGGGACAGCCCCCATCTCCTCTCCAAACTCTCAGGGTCTCTGTGACTGGGGGCAGTCCCCCCTCCTCTGCCTCCAAACTCTCAGGCCGGTGATTCCTGAGCTTCGTCAGCCTTCATGTCATGGATGACTGGGCCATAAATCAACCTGCTGCTGCTGCTGCTGCACAAGAGCACATTTCCTCTGCATTGTTTTCCTTTTGGCTTCTGCCCAGGGAGGTGTGAGTCCCTGGGGATGCAGAGAGCTCGGGCAGGGCTGGTGCAGGGAGCTGTGCCAGCCCTGGGCACATGGAGGCGCACAATGGGAAAACCAAAACCCCACACTTCCACCTCCACCTTTTCCTGAAGGAACAACATCGGCCCTGGAGGCAGCATTCTGAAACAAATCTCCAGAAATACAAGATATTAGATAAAACCAGGCCCGTGGGGCTGCTCCCTGTATCTTGTGGCTAGAAGGGCCATTTAAATCATCTGGGGCTTGCTGAGGACTAACAAACACAGAGATCCATTAGGGGTCATAGAATAATAGAAACACTGAGTATCCTGAGCTGGGAGGCCCTCACAGGGATCACCCAGCCCAGCCCCTGTCCCTGCCCAGACCCCCAAAATCCCACCTGGGCATCCCTGGAGCACTGTCCCAAGGCTCCTGGAGCTCTGGCAGCCTCGGGGCTGTGCCCATTCCCTGGGCAGCCTGGGCAGTGCCAGGACCCTCGGGGGATGACCCTTTCCTGATCTCCAGCCTGACCTGCCCTGGCCCAGCTCCAGCCATTGCCTGTCTCTGTCCCAGAGGTGGGAGCTGTCCCCGCTGAGCTCTGCCCTCAGTCTCCTCTGCCCTCAGCCACCCCTCACGTGGGCTCCCTCTGGGCCTTCCATCCTGATCCTCCTCCACCCTTTCATCCTCCTCCAGACTCTGGATGAATCCACAGAGCTGCTGGGTCTCTCCTGGCACCCGTGTGCCAGGGCCATGGCTGGCTGTCCCAAACTGTGCCAGCTGCCCCAGGTAACAGTGCTGCACAGGGGCATTTCCTAGAGACATGGGCTGTGGGAATCTGGGCCTGCTGAACTGGAATGCTAAACCACCAGGGCCTGCCCTGTACAGCAGAATCAGAGAATCCTGCAATGGTTTGGTTTGGTTTGGATTGGATTGGATTGGATTGGATTGGATTGGATTGGATTGGATTGGATTGGGTTGGATTGGATTGGCTTGGTGTGGGTTGGATTGGATTGGGTTGGATTGGGTTGGGTTGGATTGGGTTGGGTTGGGTTGGGTTGGATTGGGTTGGGTTGGGTTGGGTTGGATTGGATTGGTGTGGGTTGGATTGGATTGGGTTGGATTGGGTTGGATTGGATTGGGTTGGATTGGATTGAATTGGATTGGGTTGGGTTGGGTTGGGTTGGGTTGGATTGGGTTGGATTGGATTGGATTGGATTGGGTTGGATTGGATTGGATTGGGTTGGGTTGGATTGGATTGGATTGGGTTGAGTTGGATTGGATTGGGTTGGATTGGATTGGATTGGGTTGGATTGGATTGGATTGGATTGGGTTGGATTGGATTGGGTTGGGTTGGGTTGGGTTGGGTTGGATTGGATTGGATTGGATTGGATTGGGTTGGGTTGGGTGTTGGGTGGTTGGGTTGGATTGGGTTGGGTTGGATTGGATTGGGTTGGGTTGGATTGGATTGGGTTGGGTTGGATTGGATTGGATTGGGTTGAGTTGGATTGGATTGGGTTGGATTGGATTGGATTGGGTTGGATTGGATTGGGTTGGGTTGGGTTGGGTTGGGTTGGATTGGATTGGGTTGGATTGGATTGGTTGCACTGGAGGGCCCTTTAAAAGCCATCTGTCCAGCCCCCTGCCATGGCCAGGGGCACCATCCAGCAGCCCAGGGTGCTCAGAGCCCAGCCTGACCTTGGA
This sequence comes from Diglossa brunneiventris, assembly GCA_019023105.1. Lineage (NCBI taxonomy): Eukaryota > Metazoa > Chordata > Aves > Passeriformes > Thraupidae > Diglossa > Diglossa brunneiventris. The sequence goes on along the minus strand of CM032356.1, from coordinate 493,309 downwards.
TGTTGGCAGGGATGGGGCAGCCACAGCTTCTCTGTGCCAGTGGTTTTGCATCCCTGTAATAAAAATCTCCTTCCTCTGACCTGCTCTAAATCCACCCTCTTCCCTGTGATGCCTCTCCTGGCTGTGGGCTGCAGAAGGTGTCCCACGGGTGCAGAAGGTGTCCCATGGCTGCTGAAGGTGTCCCACGGCTGCAGAAGGTGTCCCATGGCTGCAGGTGTGTCCCATGGCTGCAGGTGTGTCCCATGGGTGCAGAAGGTGTCCCATGGCTGCAGAAGGTGTCCCATGGCTGCAGAAGGTGTCCCATCGCTGCAGGTGTGTCCCATGGGTGCAGAAGGTGTCCCATGGCTGTAGAAGGTGTCCCATCGCTGCAGGTGTGTCCCATGGCTGCTGAAGGTGTCCCATGGGTGCAGAAGGTGTCCCATGGCTGCTGAAGGTGTCCCATGGGTGCAGAAGGTGTCCCATGGCTGCTGAAGGTGTCCCATGGCTGCAGGTGTGTCCCATGGCTGCTGAAGGTGTCCCATGGCTGCAGGTGTGTCCCATGGCTGCTGAAGGTGTCCCATGGCTGCAGAAGGTGTCCCATGGCTGCAGAAGGTGTCTCATGGGTGCAGAAGGTGTCCCATGGCTGCAGGTGTGTCCCATGGCTGCTGAAGGTGTCCCATGGGTGCAGAAGGTGTCCCATGGGTGCAGAAGGTGTCCCATGGTTGCTGAAGGAAGGGCATCCAAGGTTAGGACAATAAGCAGACCCCAGAGCAAACAGATTGATTTTGGGGTAGATTTTGCTTTTTCCCCCATTGCACAGCTCCTGTACTGAGCTGCAGAGTGAGCCCCTTTCCTGAGAGGGCCCCAGGGGAGCCCCAGGTCTGAGAAGGTGCCAGGGGTTGTGGGCACTGCAGGGCTCACAGAGCCAGGTGTGCAGGGCAGGGCAGCTCTGGGGACACGGCCCTGGTGTTATGAGTAGAAAAGCTGCCCATTTTTTTAAAAGGTTGCAGAGTTCACAAGTTGGGCTAGCTGCTGCCAGGGTGGAGTTCTAACTGTTTGTTGTTGGAATCACCTGTCCTTTCATTAACTACCTGTCACTGATGGTTAAGAATTCCCCCTTTTGTCGAGTGGCACCCTGCTGCTTCCTAGAGGATGGCCCGCAGAAGATGAAGAGGAGGGGACATCGGAGTTGGCATGCAAATGACACCGGATCCAGCATGACATGGGAGAAACCCCTCACCAAACTTAGCCAAAAACCCCTAAAAACAATGAGCCAACACGATATGGATGAATCAAAGTGATGTCTAGACGTGAGGAACAGAATCTAGTATCAGCTAAGACCCTTTTTACCCCTCACCCTAACCTAAGGATGTTGGCTGGACAGAGGAGCTCAAATGTTAAATTGGAAAATTAGGGAATCTCCTGAAGTTCTCGTGAGGATGGAAACCCCAGCTCTGCCCACAGACCAGTGGACACAGCTGCACTTTTGCTCCTCCTCGAGTCACTCCTGGGAGCAGCGGCGCCGTGAGCGCGGACCCGTCGGTTCTCCCCACCCGAGCTGATCACTTTTAATAAAGCATCATTAAAAGGAGAAAGGTCTCCTGCCCGTGTTTATTTCACCTGGGAGCCGAGGCTGGCAGGGGGCTGTGCACAGCCAGCTGGGGCTCTGCCACCCTGCAGGGCTGGCTGGGGACACTGCGCTGGGCACAGCAGGGAGGCCCAGAGCAGCCTGGCCTTGCTGGAGTCCCTCCTTTCTGTGGGAACACTGATCCTTGTTTCCTTATCTGTCACACACCGCTCACACTGCATTTCCCCTTATATTTTCTATTTGAAAGTGCCAGAAGAAGCAGGGATTTCGTTACTCCCCTCCCACAGAGGCCAACGACTCAGCACAGTAGAAATGGCATCTTAATTCTCTTTTACTGAGCAGGTTGATACCTGCTAGAGCCAAGGGATGGCATTTCACCAAGAACGGGCTGCAAAACTCCCACTGAAATGATAAACACTATGAGTGGACAATCACAATTCTTTCCCTGATGATATTTGAAAATGAGAAATTATGACATCCTATTTCAGTGGAACTGGGGGTTGGGACTTATTTAAAAATAGAAAGAAAAAAAAAAGTCCCCCTTTCCAGGAAGAGCACTTAACTCCATGCAAGCAAAGTGGATAAAAGCAGCTCGGTAACAGCTCCAGTTGCACCGAGATTGTCTCCTGCATTCCTGCACATCTTTGCCTTTTTGACATTTAACTTTAATTTATAGCAATTTAGCTGCTCTTAGAGCCTGCACTGTGCGTTTGGGAAAGCAAAGTGATCTGTTCAATGTTTGTCTGAAATTCAAATCAGGCACAAAGCGCCTTTGTCTTTCCCTCAGAAAAAAGAGCCTCCCCCCGCCATCTGAACATGCTGATTTTGGCATAAAGAGGCAAATTATTCTTCTATTATAAATTCATTAATTGCTAAGAGGACAAGTACAAATCAGTTTGGTCAAGAGTTATGAAATTAGATGGCCATAGTGACATTCATAAACTGAATCCCAGAATGGTTTGCATCAGGAGGGACATCAAATCCCACCCAGTGCCACCCCTGCTGCGGCAGGGACACTTCCCACTGTCCCAGGTGCTCCCAGCCCCAATGTCCAGCCTGGCCTTGGGCACTGCCAGGGATCCAGGGGCAGCCACAGCTGCTCTGGGCACCTGTGCCAGGGCCTGCCCACCCTGCCAGGGAACAATTCCCAATTCCCAATGTCCAATGGAAATCTCCCCTCCTTCAGTTGGACTCCATTCCCACTTTCCTGGCACTCCTGCTCCTCATGAACACCTTGTGTGTCTTCTCCTGATCCACATGCCTGGGACAGCAGGGAGATCTACTGCCACATCCCTGGGATAGCAGAGAGATCTACTGCCACACTGCTGGGATAGCAGAGATCTACTGCCACATCCCTGGGATAGCAGAGAGATCTACTGCCACAGCCCTGGGATAGCAGAGAGATCTACTGCCACACTGCTGGGATAGCAGAGAGATCTACTGCCACACTGCTGGGATAGCAGAGAGATCTACTGCACAGCCCTGGGATAGCAGAGATCTACTGCACAGCCCTGGGATAGCAGAGATCTACTGCACAGCCCTGGGATAGCAGAGAGATCTACTGCACACTGCTGGGATAGCAGAGAGATCTACTGCCACATCCCTGGGATAGCAGAGAGATCTACTGCCACAGCCCTGGGATAGCAGAGATCTACTGCCACACTGCTGGATAGCAGAGAGATCTACTGCCACATCCTGGGATAGCAGAGATCTACTGCACAGCCCTGGGATAGCAGAGATCTACTGCACAGCCCTGGGATAGCAGAGATCTACTGCCACATCCCTGGGATAGCAGAGATCTACTGCACACTGCTGGGATAGCAGAGATCTACTGCACAGCCCTGGGATAGCAGAGAGATCTACTGCACACTGCTGGGATAGCAGAGAGATCTACTGCCACATCCCTGGGATAGCAGAGATCTACTGCACAGCCCTGGGATAGCAGAGATCTACTGCACAGCCCTGGGATAGCAGAGAGATCTACTGCACAGCCCTGGGATAGCAGAGATCTACTGCACAGCCCTGGGATAGCAGAGAGATCTACTGCACACTGCTGGGATAGCAGAGAGATCTACTGCACAGCCCTGGGATAGCAGAGATCTACTGCCACACTGCTGGGATAGCAGAGATCTACTGCCACAGCCCTGGGATAGCAGAGATCTACTGCACAGCCCTGGGATAGCAGAGATCTACTGCACAGCCCTGGGATAGCAGAGATCTACTGCCACACTGCTGGGATAGCAGAGATCTACTGCCACACTGCTGGGATAGCAGAGATCTACTGCACAGCCCTGGGATAGCAGAGATCTACTGCCACAGCCCTGGGATAGCAGAGATCTACTGCACAGCCCTGGGATAGCAGAGAGATCTACTGCACAGCCCTGGGATAGCAGAGATCTACTGCACAGCCCTGGGATAGCAGAGATCTACTGCCACACTGCTGGGATAGCAGAGATCTACTGCACAGCCCTGGGATAGCAGAGATCTACTGCACAGCCCTGGGATAGCAGAGATCTACTGCCACAGCCCTGGGATAGCAGAGATCTACTGCCACAGCCCTGGGATAGCAGAGATCTACTGCCACACTGCTGGGATAGCAGAGAGATCTACTGCCACACTGCTGGGATAGCAGAGATCTACTGCACAGCCCTGGGATAGCAGAGAGATCTACTGCACAGCCCTGGGATAGCAGAGATCTACTGCACAGCCCTGGGATAGCAGAGCTCTACTGCCACATCCCTGGGATAGCAGAGAGATCTACTGCACACTGCTGGGATAGCAGAGATCTACTGCCACATCCTGGGATAGCAGAGATCTACTGCACAGCCCTGGGATAGCAGAGATCTACTGCACAGCCCTGGGATAGCAGAGATCTACTGCACACTGCTGGGATAGCAGAGATCTACTGCACAGCCCTGGGATAGCAGAGAGATCTACTGCCACAGCCCTGGGATAGCAGAGAGACTACTGCACAGCCCTGGGATAGCAGAGATCTACTGCACAGCCCTGGGATAGCAGAGATCTACTGCCACAGCCCTGGGATAGCAGAGATCTACTGCCAAAGCCCTGGGATAGCAGAGATCTACTGCACAGCCCTGGGACAGCAGGGAGATCTACTGCACAGCCTGGGATAGCAGAGATCTACTGCCACATCCCTGGGATAGCAGAGATCTACTGCACACTGCTGGGATAGCAGAGAGATCTACTGCACACTGCTGGGATAGCAGAGAGATCTACTGCCACAGCCCTGGGATAGCAGAGAGATCTACTGCACAGCCCTGGGATAGCAGAGATCTACTGCCACATCCCTGGGATAGCAGAGATCTACTGCACAGCCCTGGGACAGCAGGGAGATCTACTGCACAGCCCTGGGATAGCAGAGATCTACTGCCACATCCCTGGGATAGCAGAGATCTACTGCACACTGCTGGGATAGCAGAGATCTACTGCACACTGCTGGGATAGCAGAGAGGATTCTGTGCTGGGATTACAGGAGGATGCTGTGCCCTGTGCTGGGATTACAGGAGGACCCTGTGCTGGGATTACAGGAGGATCCTGTGCCCTGTGCTGGGATTACAGGAGGATCCTGTGCTGGGATTACAGGAGGACCCTGTGCTGGGATTACAGGAGGATCCTGTGCCCTGTGCTGGGATTACAGGAGGGTCCTGTGCCCTGTTCTGGGATTATGGGAGGATCCTTTGCCCTGTGCTGGGATTATGGGAGGATCCTGTGCCCTGTGTTGGGATTACAGGAGGATCCTGTGCCCTGTGCTAGGATTACAGGAGGGTCCTGTGCCCTGTGCTGGGATTACAGGAGGGTCCTGTGCCCTGTGCTGGGATTACAGGAGGATCCTGTGGCCTGTGCTGGATTACAGGAGGTCCTGTGCCCTGTGCTGGGATTACGGAGGGTCCTGTGCCCACTCCTGGGATAACAGGAGGATGCTGCACCCTGTGCCTGGCAGCACTGCATGCCCTCAAAAACCTGAGGGGTTCCTCGGGGCTGCCTTGGGAGGAAGCTGGAGCTGGATGGAGCCTCCTGTGTTGCCCTGTTTTTTTAAGTTTTTCTAAGAGGTGGCACTGTCATCCTCCAATCCCCTGTCACTTTTGGAAATCTGTAAATGTTGGAGTCAGAAATTAAAGTGCCCTCTTTTTTACCTTGGAGATTCCAGCGTTCGCATCATTTTATTCCGTGTCCTGGAGCCATACTCCTGTCCAAGGAGATTTGGGGAGAGGACCCTGCTCTGAGCCCACCCAGAATGACCCCCCAGTCCAACACCCTGCCCTGGTCAAAACTCAGCCTGGCACAGCAACAGTGAGAGGACACAGTGCTTGCTCCAGAGCATCCTTTTGTTTCCTCATGGAAATGTAACATCTGAAAGCTAAATAAATTCTCTCATCTGTGGATATCAGAAAATTGCTGATTTCTGCTGAGTTGAGGCACCAGATCAGATCCCAGAGAGCCCAGGAGCTGCAGCTGGACAACAGGAACATGAGTGGGGAGAAGGAACAGGACAACGTTTCTCTGGCAGCAGCGAAGGATTTAGCGTGGCACTGCTCAGAGTCACAGCTCTCTATAGGAGTAGAAATTAAAAATTGTTGGCTACTGAGATTTTTCTGTGCTGTTCATGAGCAATAATTCATCACCTGATATTCATTTTAGCAACACTAAAGTAGTGATAAATGTCTGGGAAATAATTAATTCCAACTTTTTTTTTGTCTCTTTCTGCTCCTCAGTTCCTTGCCAGTGACCTGTGATTTTCCCAGGGTTGCTGACTATTCATAATTATTCAGTGATGACCTTGTGAATGTTCTTGGCCTTTCTGTTACTTTCAGGAGTCTGAGAGCAGGGACAGAGCTGAGGATTGGGGATTTGGCCTCCAGGAGAGGTAAGTGGGACAGTGCACTGCAGCTGACTCCAGTCCCATCCCCGGTGCCTCTGGGCTGCCAGCTCCTCCTTCCCATGGCCTGCTTGGGCAGCACAGAGGAATTTCTGGTGCCAGCAGGAGCTCCTGTGCTCACCTCACTGCAGGACAGGGGGAGAGATCCTCAGCCGGCAGTGCAGAGAGGGGACATCATAAAGGTCATGCCTCGAGTCAGGAGAGAAACTTAAAATTGGGTTTCTGGGGCAATTCCCACATTGGAGTTCCCAGGATCTGTGCGCAGCTCAACGTGAGTTGCTGCTCCTGGTGTGGGAGCAGTGCCTGGGATCCCACAGCCATCCTCCTGCAGGGCCTCTCTGAGCCTCCCAAATCCAACCAGAGCCCAGTCCTGGGCCAGCCTGGTGCTGGCTGGGGCAGCCACTTTGTGCAGCTCTACACTCTGCAGCAGGAGCATCCCCAGAAAATGCACACTCAAAGCAGTCGCTGACACTTCTGACCAGGTTTGCTCCAGCAGCTGCTGGCAGAAAAAGCCCTTCTCAGCTTTCTCAGCTCTTACTGCAACGCCTCTGGTGGTGCCAAAACCCATCCTCAGGAGATCAACCCTCACCCCTCTCACTGACTC
>CM032356.1:313886-486191 GCA_019023105.1 Diglossa brunneiventris | reverse complement strand
CCCACAGGGTCCCCACTGTCCCCGCTGTCCCACTGTCCCCGCTGTCCCTGCTGTCCCCACTGTCCTGCTGTCCCCGCTGTCCCTGCAGGGTTCCCGCTGACAGGAGGCCCTTGTGCCCCAGACAATGTGAGAGCAGCAAGGGGGCACAGAATGGCCCCATGAGACAGCATGGGCAGCCGGGCAGGTTCCTTCCAGAACCTTCCATGGATCTGGAGCGCGAGGGCCGCTCCAGCACACGGAAGTGTGCGTGTCAAACAGCTGATAGTGCTGAAAATGGAGATGGGCTCGAGCCAAGCTCTCAGCTACCAGTTCTCCAGTCATTGATCAAAGCCCCTTACGGGAGTTTTTTTCCCCCATTTTTTGGGCTGATTGTAAAAATTATTCTGAACAGGCACAGCAGTTCAATTGTAATAAATTTGTCACGTGGAATGTTTTGATTTTTCATTTTCATTTTCCAGTGCTGCTCCGTTTCAAAATTTAGCAAAAATGTGATGATTACTGTACAGTTAAAACGAGGGGAGGGAAGCAACAAGCTGAAACCTTTCCTCTGAGATAGGAAAAAAATAATATCCTATCAGTGTGCATCCGGAAATGATATTCTTTCTGATTTGAAAAGGGGGGACAGGGGTAATGCTGCATTTATAATTTTGTTCTATTCTTTGGGTTTTATTCTGAGCCCAAAATGCATTTAAACAAGTTATTTCTGCAATTCTCCCAATTAAAATGGAACAGCTTATTTCCCAGAGCAGAGAAAAGGCTGCAAATAGAATCCCGAGGAATCGGGAGGAGCAGGAGCCTTTCTTATGGAAACGCAGAGGTTTCCAGCCTGGAAACCCATGGCTGCTCTGCCTTGGGATGGGGCTGACTGTCCTCTGGACTGGTGCAGAGATGTGTCCTGTGCAGGGCAGTGAGATTCACCTCTGGGTCTGCTCCAGGGCTGCTCCAGGGCTTTGGCTGCAGCTTCTCCCTTCCCTGAGCCCAAAGTGACCCAGCCACAGCCGAGGGAGGGCTCTGCTGGTGACAGAGCCACAGAGCCACAGCCAGGGTCCTGCTGGAGAGCAAAACCACCCCAAGCCACCGATTCTGCACAGCCAAATCCCTGGTACCACATCTGGCATGTGCTGATCACACGAGCACAGCTTGGCACAGCTGCCCAGGGCAGGGCTGCAGTCCCCAAACCTGCAGATGTGGCACTTGGGGACATGGGACAGTGGTGGCCTTGGCACTGCTGGGGGATGGCTGGACTCAGTGACCTTTGAGGGCCTTTCCAATGATTCTGTATTTCTGTATTTCTGTACTTCCATATTTCTATATTTCTGTATTTCTCTATTTCTGTACTTCCATATTCCTATATTTCTGTATTTCTGTACTTCCATATTTCTGTATTTCTGTGATTCCAGAGACCTCTTGGAGAAGGAGGGGTGATGGGAGGGCGAGGGACATCCCCCAGCAGTGCCCCTTGTCCCTGGATGAGGGTTCCCCTGTGCAGGGAGCAGCGAGCTGAGCATCTCTGCCTTTGCTGGGTCTAATCCCAAAAACTCCCTCAGACCCCAGATTCTGTTGGGATCTCCAGCCTGGAGACGGGGAGCCCCTGAGGCCACATGTGTCCCACAGAACAAGGAGGGAGCAGAAAGGGGCTCCTGCCAGAGGGGCTCAGGGAAGGGATGGGAACAGATCCCACAGGTGCCCCTTCCCCAAGGTCTCACCATAAACCACAGACCAACCCCTGTCAGAGCCCCCTCCCACGGGCACAGGGAAGCAGCTCTGCCAGACCCCCGGCGCTCATGCTGGAACAGAGCCTGCCCGAGGCTGGAACGGCCTGCAGGCACAAAAAACCAGGCTCAGTCCTCATTTCTGACCTAAAGAACTGAAAGCCCTTAAGCCACACAAAGGGTGGCAAAATCACAAGGCAGCTCTCCAGTGGGAGTCTGTAATTCTGCTGTTCCACCTCACAAAGGCCAAATCAAGTGTCTAAATAAAGGGTGTGGAGGTGCAGGGAGGGAGAGAAGGATCCCCTTGTGCATGTGCCCAGCCCAAACACCCCCAGCTCTCCCTCTGCCCGCCCTGTGGCTCATTATCCACCCTCCAAGAGCTGCTCTGAGCCCTCCTGCTGCTGCTCCTGGTGCTGCCCCAGGGCTGCCCGGCCACAGCTCACCCTCCTGGCTCATTCCCAGCTCCAAACCCTCCCTCTGTGCCGGCAAAATGCACATTTCTCCCAGGCACGGCCCTGCCCCACCACTCTGCGGGCTCAAACCCAGCTTGGGGCCACAAATGCCATCAGCTGGCCCCATTACAGCCCTGGGCTCAAACCCCAGCTTGGTGGTCACAAATGCCATCAGCTGGCCCCATTACAGCCCCAAATTCAAACTCCAGCTTGGTGGTCACAAATGCCATCAGCTGGCCCCATTACAGCCCTGGGCTCAAACCCCAGCTTGGTGGTCACAAATGCATCAGCTGGCCCATTACAGCCCAAATTCAAACCCCAGCTTGGGGCCACAAATGCCATCAGCTGGCCCCATTACAGCCCTGGGCTCAAACCCCAGCTTGGGGCCACAAATGCCATCAGCTGGTCCCATTACAGCCCCAGCTTGGTGCCACAAATGCCATCAGCTGGCCCCATTACAGCCCCGGCCTGGAGTGGCTCTGGCAGAAGGAACAGCTCTCCCTGTGAAATCAGCTGATTTAAATTCTAATGAGCCAATAACCACGTTTGAGTAGAGTAATGACCATAGTAATAGGAGCCATAAAAAGCTGCAGTGCTCTCAGGAATGCTCCCAGGCTCCTTCCACCCAGGTGCTGCCCCTGCTGGCAGACTCCCAAAGCAGAGGGGAAGGGATGGCCAGCAGTGCTCAGACCTGCTGCCACAGGTGTTCCAGGGCAGCAGAGCTGCAGGAGCTGAGCTGGGTCTGTTCTGTGCTCTGTGGGAGGGAGAAATCCCCAGGTCTCCGTGTTTGTGGGATGGTGACATTGCCGTGCTGAGGTTTGTCCCCTCACCTGGAGGGCACTGCAGACCTTTGGGAAATGTTTCATAGAGCACAGAATCATGGAATCACTGAGGCTGGAAAACCCCTCTGAGATCATGGAGTCCAACCATCCCCAGCACTGCCAGGGCCACCACTGACCATATCCCCAAGTGCCACATCCACAGGGCTGGAAATCCCCCCAGGGATGGGGACTCCAAACCTCCCTGGGCACTTCCAACCCCTGACCCCCCTTTCCATGGGGAAATTCCTGCTGGTGCCCACCCTGAGCCCCCCTGAGGCCGTTCCCCCTGCTCCTGTCCCTGTTCCCTGGAGCAGAGCCCGACCCCCCGGCTGTGCCCTCCTGGCAGGAGCTGTGCAGAGCCACAAGGGCCCCCTGAGCCTCCTTTGCTCCAGGCTGAGCCCCTTCCCAGCTCCTCAGGGATTCTGCAGCCCCTTCCCAGCTCCTCAGGGATTCTGCAGCCCCTTCCCAGCTCCCTCAGGGATTCTGCAGCCCCTTCCCAGCTCCCTCAGGGATTCTGCAGCCCCTTCCCAGCTCCTCAGGGATTCTGCAGCCCCTTCCCAGCTCCCTCAGGGATTCTGCAGCCCCTTCCCAGCTCCTCAGGGATTCTGCAGCCCCTTCCCAGCTCCCTCAGGGATTCTGCAGCCCCTTCCCAGCTCCCTCAGGGATTTTCCAGCCCCTTTCCCAGCTCTATTCCTGCCCTGGCCATGCTCCAGCCCCTCCAGGGCTCTCCAGAGCTGCCCCAGCCCTGGAGGTGTCCCGGCAGTGCCAGCACAGGGACACTGGCACTGCCCTGGCCCTGCTGCCGCCCCAGAGCTGCCCTGGCTGTCCTGGCCGCTGTGTTGGAGGAGGATGAAGGGCTGGAAGAGCTGGATGAGGAGGAGGATGAAGGGCTGGATGAGGAGGATGAAGGGCTGGATGAGGAGGATGAAGGGCTGGGTGAGGCTGGCCTGTTGAAGTCCCCACCTCCTCTGCCCCGTGTTGTGCCATGGACCAAATGCCCAATTTCCCCGTCCTGGCAGAGCCTTGGGCACTGCCCCAGGTGCCCCCCAGCAGCTCCTGGAGCACTCCACGGGGCAGAGAGCTCAAGTGCCTGCAATCTGTGCACTTTGAGGAATCAGGTCTGCTCCAGCGGGCAGTGCAGGATGTTCCCATTTACAAACCTCTGGATCAATGCTCAGCTCTCAGTGCTGGTGTTTACAGCCACTTCCCTGCCCTCAGGCTGCTCCAGCTCTAGCTACTCTTGCTGTTGTTATTACTATTATTATCATTATTATTATTGCTATTTTCATTTTCCTCCTCAGATTTATGAATCTTGGCTGTGAGCAGGGGCTGGAAATGGGAAAATCCAGTGCTGGGTTACATCAGAGAGCCAGTACAGCAGGAGAATGTGAAATGAGGAGCAGCAATAAAATAGATTATTAAAAAAAATAATACTCCTATCCCTGAGTTCCTTGGTCATTTAGCAAGACTATAAGTTATTAAAAAATGAATAAGAGAATTAAAAAGTGAAATCAAGTGAGGGATAGGATTAATTGCAGAGAATAAAGCACTGGTAAATAAATGAGATGTTAGGGAAAGATGAGCAGGGGGTGGGAAATGACACATTTGCATCTTCCACCTGGCCAGGTGTCACAGGGCCATGGGACACTCGGGGACACTCAGGGACGCTCAGGGACACTCAGGGACACTCAGGGACACTCAGAAGCACAGCAGTGACCCTGAGAGGAGGAGCCACCCAGGAGCTCAGGGCAGCTGGCTGCAATATCCCATCCCTGCATAAATCTGAGTCTCTGTACAGTTCTTCCCTCGGGGTGAGCATAAATTAATTGGAGTTTCTGAGAAGCCTGGACTCATCTTCCAGCTCCAGGCGAGCCCCCAGAGGTCCCCCACGGTGAGTCTGTGCCACAGCAGGTGCTGGGGAGAGGAGGGGGCTGACTTCCCCAGGTTTCCCAGTAGGAAGTCAACAAAGGCAGCCTGGAATGGGTGCCAGAGTCGGATCTGCTGCATTTGTTCTGTCTCTGAGGCACAGGGGCTGTTCAGGCTGCCCTGGCTCCAGGAAAGCTGGAGGAAAGCCCAGCCTGGGGTGAAGGGACACTCTGTGCTCACTGAGGGGACATGACTGGGTCCTGCAGGGCTTGGGACAGGGCAGGGCACCTGTGCACCGAGGGGCTGAGGGGCTGCACCAGCTCCTGGGGTTGTTCCAACATCCCCGTGGTGACACCTGCCCAGGTGTGCCCCTGTGAGCCCACAGCCCCTGCTGATGGAGCCACCCAAGGCTCGTGGGGCTGTGACTGCAGCAGGGCTGTGCAGGGACCCCAGGGAGACCCAGGGCTCTGCAGTGACCCCAAGGAGCTCCTGAGCCCCAGGCAGGGCGGTGCAGTGACCCCAAACAGCCCCAGGGCTCTGCACTGACCCCAAACAGCCCCAGGGCTGTGCAGGGACCCCAGGGAGACCCAGGGCTCTGCAGTGACCCCAAGGAGCTCCTGAGCCCCGGGCAGGGCAGTGCAGTGACCCCAAACAGCCCCAAACAGCCCCAAACAGCCCCAGGGCTGTGCAGTGACCCCAAACAGCCCCAAACAGCCCCAAACAGCCCCAGGGCTGTGCAGTGACCCAAAACAGCCTCAAACAGCCCCAGGCTCTGCAGTGACCCCAAACAGCCCCAGGGCTCTGCAGATAAGATCCTGCCTCACAGATGTCTGTGATCCCATAAATAAGGCCCTGCCTCAGGAGATTGCTGATCACACAGATAAGGCCCTGTGATCACACAGATAAGGCCCAGCCTCAGGAGTGCACTGATCACACAGATAAGGCCCTGCCTCAGGAGATCACTGATCACACAGATAAGGCCCTGCCTCAGGAGAGCACTGATCACACAGATAAGGCCCTGTGATCACATAGATAAGGCCCTGCCTCAGGAGATCACTGATCACACAGATAAGGCCCAGCCTCAGGAGATCACTGATCACACAGATAAGGCCCTGTGATCACACAGATAAGGCCCTGCCTCAGGAGATCACTGATCACACAGATAAGGCCCTGTGATCACACAGATAAGGCCCTGCCTCCCCCAGGAGCCCTGCAGGACACAGAGGAGCAGAGAGAGGCTCAGCCCCGGGATGGAGTGTGCTTATCACACAGTGCCACGCTGCTGCCTCTAATCCACCATGGGAAGCTTCTCCCTGAGCCGGTTCAGGGAAGAGCTGATAAGGTGATAGAGGAGCCCAGCTCGCTGGCTGTGACCTTTAGAGGGATGTGACAGCCACTGTCACAGCTGCTGGCAAAGGCACAGGCACTCCAGGGCACAAATGGGGGCTGAGCACCTCCTCTGCTGGGCAGCAAAGCTTTGGCACACTGCTGTGACCGTGTTCACGGGGGTCCGAGGATGAGGGAAGGGACGAGAATATTGACTCTATGTGTCAGAAGGCTTGATTGATTATTTTATGATATATATTACATTAAAACTATACTAAAAGAATAGAAGAAAGGATTTCATCAGAAGGCTGGCTAAGCTAAGAATGGAAAAGGAAAGAATGATAACAAAGGTTTGTGGCTCGGGCTCTCTGTCCGAGCCAGCTGGGCTGTGATTGGCCATTGATTAGAAACAACCACATGAGACCAATCCCAGATGCACCTGTTGCATTCCACAGCAGCAGATAACCATTGTTTGCATTTTGTTCCTGAGGCCTCTCAGCTTCTCAGGAGGAAAAATCCTAAGGAAAGGATTTTCCATAAAAGATGTCTGTGACAAAGTCCCCCTTCTTCCCTCGGCACCCCTCAGCTGGACATGGACAGGGCAGCCCAGGGATGGAGGATGGAAATGGACAGGGCAGCCCAGGGCTGGACATGGACACTGATCCTGGACAGGGCAGCCAGGGCTGGAGGCTGCCCCCTCACCTGGGGCTTTGTCCTGGCCAGCCCCACGGTGTCCTGCAGGCAGGGATGGCAGGGCTGCTCCCAGCTGGGCAGAGAGCAGGGCCCAGAGGCACAGCTGTGTCCTGTGGGCTCCAGAGCCACTGCCACGTGCAGGGCTGTCACCAACACTGCAGGGAAAACAACAATTCTGCAACAGCATCTTCCAGGGTTAGAGAGTCAGGGCATGACTTTCTCCTGGCCAGGAGGTGCTACAGAAACAACTTCATCCACACATTGCCCAGCTTGTGCAGAGGAAATAATTCCATCCCACATGGCTCTTTACCAGATTGAAACACATTTATACAGCCAAAACCCAGGGACAGGGACAGGGATGGGACAGGACAGGGACAGGGACAGGGACAGGGACAGGGACAGGGACAGGGACAGGGACAGGGACAGGAAGCCCCTGGATGGAACCCTGTCCCACCAGGAGAGCATTTTCAGTGCAGAGGGAAAAGAGTCAGGAGGAAGAGCAGTGACCTAAACCTGTCAATCCATCCCTACCCCTGCCAGGCCACCCAGGGATGCTGGGGACATCATCCCTGTCCATCCATCCCTGTCCATCCCAGGCCAACCAGGGGTGCTGGGGACATCATCCCTGTCCATCCCTGTCCATCCCAGCCCTGCCAGGGATGCTGGGGACATCATCCCTGTCCATCCCTGTCCATCCCAGGCCAACCAGGGGTGCTGGGGACATCATCCCTGTCCATCCCTGTCCATCCCTGTCCCTGCCAGGGATGCTGGGGACATCATCCCTGTCCATCCCTGTCCATCCCAGCCCTGCCAGGGGTGCTGGGAACATCATCTCCAGGCCTTTGGGGCTGCAAAGCCAAGCCCAGGCTCTGCTGGCTCCCAGTTTCTGCACCTTGACTGCAGGTGAGAGACTTTTTTACCCACACCTGACTCCGAGCCAGGGTTTTTCACAGCAGAATTTCACTGTTTCTGCTTGCTAATGAAGATATATTTGTATGGGAAAAAAAAATAAAATATCCAGGCTCCCCTAGAGCCCCCCATCATTTGAAATGCAGGCTGAGCAAAGCTAACTGGAAAACACCCAGTGGGGGACAGAGCTCTGCGAGCAGAGAGGGAGATGAGACTCTCCAATCAGATCTTTTCCCATCTCTAATTTCTCTGAATCGAGCTGCTCATGCAGAAAGCAGCACTGGGAGATTTGGAAAGCTATTTGTGTGGGTA
The DNA here is from genome assembly GCA_019023105.1 of Diglossa brunneiventris. Taxonomy (NCBI): domain Eukaryota; kingdom Metazoa; phylum Chordata; class Aves; order Passeriformes; family Thraupidae; genus Diglossa; species Diglossa brunneiventris. The sequence continues at coordinate 478,100 of CM032356.1, read as the reverse complement.
ATTGACATTATTTTCTCTGCTAGGCACTACGCCCAACTTCCAGTGTTAATATAAACATTTTTTTTTTTATGATAGCTTGTGCTTTTTGGTGGGCATAAAGCAGCATTTGTATTTACAGCCAAAATGCATAATAAATAAATGAATACATTTGGTAGAATATTTTATGTGCCTGGATGAAAAGGAATAAAATCTATTCAGGCTGACCAGAAATGCTTGTTCATTCTGGCTGGGCTTAGCAAAACATTTTGGTTAAAAGCACACAGCGAAGAGGGGAATTTTTTTGGGGAGGATGTAAAATGGATTTTGATTTCTAATTTCAGCACAAAATCCTTCCTGTTTGGAGGCTTGAAGTGATATTTCAAATTTGACCTCTATTAGCCTGTATTTTTAGAAAAAGCTGAAACAACAAAGGGTTTATTACAGGTTTGGCTCAACTCACAATCAAGTGCATTATTTAGGGTTTTTTCCATATTTTGTTGTGGGAGAGCGGTTTTTAAGGAGCTGCAGCCCCACATTTTCTGCCGTGCCTGCCATGGGGAGCTGCAGCTGCAGTGCCAGCGTGGGGTGGAAGTGGCTCTGGAATGGTGGAAGGAGGGATTTGTCCCCTCCTTCTCCAGGATTTTGCCCATCCTTCCCCTCCCCAGGGCCACACCCCGGTTCTCCTGCTGGGTCCTGGGCTCTGTGCTCCAAACCAGGGGTGCACGATGGTTTTACACCTCCTTTAAAAGGCCTTGGGCAAGAGAAGGGAGGGAGGCAGATGTTTGAACCAGCCCTGGCCTGGTCCCACTCTGGCAGAGCTTCTGTGAGGTTTAAAGAGGTTCTGTGAGGTTTGAAGAGGTTCTGTGAGGTTTATAGAGATTCCGTGAGGTTCTGTGAGGTTTGCAGAAGTTCTGGAGGTTCACAGAGGTTCTCTGAGGTTCTGTGAGTTCACAGAGGTTCTGGAGGTTCTGTGAGGTTTGCAGAGGTTCTGGAGGTTCACAGAGGGTCTGTGAGATTCACAGAGGTTCTGTGAGGTGTATAGGGGTTCTGTGAGGCTTTCAGTGGTTCTGTGAGGTTCTGTGAGGTTTGCAGAGGTTCTGTGAGGTTCTGTGAGGATCACAGAGGTTCTGTGAGGTTTACAAAGGTTCTTTGAGGCTTCACAGAGGTTCTGTGAGATTTTCAGAGGTTCTGTGAGGTTTACAAAAGTTCTGTGAGGCTTCACAGAGGTTCTGTGAGGTTTTCAGAGGTTCTGTGAGGCTTCACAGGGGTTCTGGAGGTTTACAGAGGTTCTGTGAGGTTTTCAGAGGCTCTGTGAGGTTTGCAGAGGCTCTGTGAGGTTTGCAGAGGTTTGCAAATAGAAATCAGCTGACAAGAAAAACAGGGGGGAAATCCCGACTGTCATGAGGTGAAAGTCAAGCTCCCCCAGAGCAATGCAGAGGTGAATACATTAAACACAAAACAAAGCTCAGTGTGCTTCCAAGGGGGGCTGTGAGTCCATGGCTCCATCCTGGGACCAGGGATGTAGGAAATAATGTGCATTTTCCTGGGAAGGCTGCAGCTGAAGTCTGGGTTTCATTGCAGCCCTGCCCTCAGAGCCCGGGTCAGGAGATGTTCCTTGGGGAGGAGTTGGAGATGAGTTGGAGATGTGCCTTGCAGATGTTCCTTGGGGATGTTCCTTGGAGAGGAATTGAAGATGTTCCTTGCAGATGTTCCTTGCAGATGTTCCTTGGGGAGGAGTTGGAGATGTTCCTTGGGGATGAGTTGGAGATGTTCCTTGGGGAGGAGTTGGAGGTGAGTTGGAGATGTGCCTTGCAGATGTTCCTTGGGGATGTTCCTTGGAAAGGAATTGAAGATGTTCCTTGCAGATGTTCCTTGCAGATGTTCCTTGGGGAAGAGTTGGAGAGGAGCTGGATATGTTCCTTGGAGATGAGTTGGAGATGTTCCTTGGGGATGAGTTGCAGATGTTCCTTGGAGAGGAATTGGAGATGTTCCTTGCAGACATTCCTTGCAGGTGTTCCCTGGGGAGGAGTTGGAGAAGTTCCTTGCAGATGTTCCTTGCAGATGTTCCTTGGGGAGGAGTTGGAGATGTTCCTTGCAGATGTTCCTTGCAGATGTTCCTTGCAGATATTCCTTGGTGAGGAGCTGGAGATGAATTGGAGATGTTCCTTGCAGATGTTCCTTGCAGACATTCCTTGCAGATGTTCCTTGGTGAGGAGCTGGAGATGAATTGGAGATGTTCCTTGCAGATGTCCCTTGGGGAGGAGTTGGAGATGTTCCTTGCAGATGCTCCTTGCAGATGCTCCCTGCAGATGCTCCTTGCAGATGTTCCTTGCAGATGTTCCTTGCAGATGTTCCTTGCAGGTGCTCCTTGCAGGTGCTCCTTGCAGATGCTCCCTGCAGATGTTCCCCGGGGAGGAGCCGATGTGGGCTGGGAGCAGCAGCAGTGGCCAGCCCGGGTGCAGAGGGGGCTCGGGGACACTCTGAGGGGCAGAGCCCTTGGGGCAGTGGCTGCTGTGTGAGCAGAGCGGCCAGGACAGCTCCCTGCTCAGCCCTGGCTTCCCAGCACACTTACTCCAGATACACCCCTTGGGAAATGCACGGACACATCATTCCTGCACCTCTGGGCAGAGCCCCGGGGGCTGACACATATGGGAACTGTTATTAACTGTTATTATTCCTACTATTGAAATATGTTGGAGATTTCATTTGAAATGAAACAAAAACCCCACAAATCACAAAAACTCACCTGTGGTGAGATTCCCATTGACCAAGACTTGCCAAAGCACAAGGAGGGCACAGCCTCTCTGGGGCCCTCCCGTGGGACCAGGAAAGAAGGGACTGTTCTCCTCACCAAACACAGGACAGGGGCTTGACTGATTGCTGTAAATCTGGGAAGAGCCAAGGTTTGACCTGAGACCCGTTAGAGCAGCCCAGTGCCCCAGTCCCAGCTGTGACAGCACTTTCTGGGTGTGACTGTCCCTGTGTCCAGCCAGCCCCTCGGAGGAGGAGAGGATGTGCAGCCTCCCGTCAGATCATCGTTTCTGCTGCAGTTCCCTGGCAGTGAAACAGAGATAATACAGCAAAGAAACAATGCCACCAAACTCGTTATCAGTCCTTCCTTGCTTATTCCTCCCACCAAACATTTCCTATCAGCATTCACCAGCTAATCTTCTCTTTTTGTCACTGACACAAAAACACTTGCTCATTTTGTGTCATCTCCAGATACCGCAACAATAGAAGAATGCAGCCATTAATTACTGAAATTACCGTTACAAGAGAAAATTATAGTCATTAAAATCGAGGTAAAACTCATTTGTACTTTCCTCAACTTCTCCTTTTTTTGTGCAGCTACCGACTTAATGCCTCCAGTAAAGACCCCAGAATGCAGCAAACTGAAAAGTCTGGGAAATGTGAGTGGTGCTGTCACTGCAGGAGCTTCACTGAGGCAAAGGCTCCTGTGCCCTCCCTGAGCTGTGCTCTCCTCACAGAGCCATGGGATGGGATAATGGGATGGGATGGGATGGGATGGGATAATGGGATGGGATGGGATGGGATGGGATGGGATGGGATAATGGGATGGGATAATGGGATGGGATGGGATGGGATGGGATGGGATAATGGGATGGGATGGGATGGATGGGATGGGATGGGATGGGATGGGATGGGATGGGATAATGGGATGGGATGGGATGGGATGGGATGGGATGGGATGGGATAATGGGATGGGATGGGATGGGATGGGATGGGATGGGATATGGGATGGGATGGGATGGGAGGGACCTCAGAGCTCACCCAGTGCCACCCCTGCTGCCATGGTTTGACGCTGGCACAACCAGCATTGGGATTATAATAATTTGGGATTATTATTGATAATAATCCCAAAAAACTCACTTCCTCTCCAACCAGGACACCTGCCATGGCAGGGACACCTCCCTATGACGGTGTCACAGGGGTTCTTGGATGAGGGAAGAGACGAGGATCTGACTCCATGTTTCAGAAGGCTGATTTATTATTTTATGATATATATTATACTAAAACTATACTAAAAGAATAGAAGAAAGGATTTCATCAGAAGGCTGGCTAAGAATAGACAAAGAATGATAACAAAGGTTTGTAATTGACCGAGACAGTCCAGACAGCCGGACTGTGATTGGCCATTAATTAGAAACAACCACATGAGACCAATCCCAGATGCACCTGTTGCATTCCACAGCAGCAGATAACCATTGGTTACATTTTGTTCCTGAGGCCTCTCAGCTTCTCAGGAGGAAAAAATCCTAAGGAAAGGATTTTTCAGAAAATATCATGGCTACACCTCCCACTGTCCCAGGCTGCTCCCCATGTCCAGCCTGGCCTTGGGCACTGCCAGGGATGCAGGGGCAGCCCCAGCTGCTCTGGGCTGTGCCATGAGATGGTTCTGGAGCTCCATTGCAACCCAAGCCACTCTGGGATGGTCTGGTTCCATGTTTCTGTGAATGTTGGCGCGAATACAGGAGCTCCTGCTGTAACTGAGCTCTGTGGCAGATCCAGTGGGTGCCAGTTCTGCTGGTGAGAGCTGCCAGGAGCCCTGGGAGGAGCAGGACTTCCCCAGCACTGCAGAGTGGAGGGGCTGGGATCAGCAGTGCCTGAGCCTGCTCAGGGTCACACCCTGCCCCAGGGACAGGCTGGGCATGGTGGCCAAGGGGGATTCTCGAGAGGCCAAAATCCCCTTGGGGGATCCCCGACCCTTATCAGGGGCTCCTTGCCTGTGGTGGATAAACAGCAGGTCTGTAAAAGCCTCCCAGACTGAATCTAACTTGATTCAGCTGTACCTGTGAGAAATCTGTCAACCTTTCCTGAAAATAGAATCCTACAACGCTGAAAAACAGCCTGTTTCCCTGGGAAAGAGTTCTGGGACTGACACTGTTACCTGCACCTATGTAAACTATTCTAAACCATCAAAGACAAAAAGGCAAACAATATCTGCAGCCAGACCCTTGCCAGCAGGTGGGCATCCCTGGTGAGCTGACCAGTCAGCACAGGATAGAGCCCATTACTGACCAGCTGGAGACAGGCACGGTTTGTTTATAAAACTATAGAATGGGGGGTGGGAATGAACCTGTACCTTTCTGTGCTACATGAACAAGTGCCTCATCTCCCCAGCACCAGGTCACAGCAACACTGCCCTGCTCCTGGGAACAGGATGGCTCCAAGGATCCTGCATCCAACCTCCCAGAGCCCTCTGGTCATTGACAGGAATCCAGACAGGACCCGAACGCCTGGAGCAGCCTCAGCCAGGGAGCAGCACCAGAATGGGCACTGCTGTGCTGAGCTGGGCTGCATCAGCTGCCTCTGCTGATAGCAGTGCTGATAGCAGCAGTTCAGAGGTTCTGATTCCATCAGCTGCCTCTGCTGATAGCAGTGCTGATAGCAGCAGTTCAGAGGGTTTGATTCCATCAGCTGCCTCTGCTGATGCCAGTGCTGATAGCAGGAACTCAGAGGTTCTGATTCCTGATCCCAGTGCTGATAGCAGCAGTTCAGAGGTTCTGATTCCATCAGCCGCCTCTGCTGATGCCAGTGCTGATAGCAGGAACTCAGAGGTTCTGATTCCTGATCCCAGTGCTGATAGCAGCAGTTCAGAGAGTTCTGATTCCTGATCCCAGTGCTGATAGCAGCAGTTCAGAGGGTCTGATTCCATCAGCTGCCTCTGCTGATAGCAGTGCTGATATCAGGAGTTCAGAGGTTCTGATTCCCGATACCAGTGCTGATATCAGGAGTTCAGAGGGTCTGATTCCTGATCCCAGTGCTGATAGCAGCAGTTCAGACGTTCTGATTCCATCAGCCGCCTCTGCTGATGCCAGTGCTGATAGCAGGAACTCAGAGGTTCTGATTCCTGATCCCAGTGCTGATAGCAGCAGCTCAGAGGTCCTGATTCACTGATCTGATGCTGGGTGACAGGTCCCTGGCCTAAATGCACATGCAAACATTACACACATGCATACAAATTGAATTTGCCATTTTCTGCAGACTTCAGCCACAGGCAAACCTCAGGAAAAAGAAGAGCAAGAGCAGTTGATGTGATGAAGATAAAGGTTAAACACCCAATTATCCTGTTTGCTACCAAGGTTATGGGCCAGCACAACGAGAGGCTTGGTTAATATCTGCCTGGAACTCAGCCTCTGAGGCACAGAGCTGGCCTTTCCTCAGTGCTGCTATCAGCAGCAGTGCTCAGGTTGTGTTTCAGCAAATATCTCTCCAAAGGATTTTCTCTACACTTGGTTTTAACTCTTGATTTTCATTCTTATTTATTCACAGCAAAATCGAAAGGGTTGATCTTATGATTTTTTGCCAGGCTCTATGGCCAGTGACACCACATCTCTGATTTCTCTGGTGATTTCTCTGGGCCATTGTCCTGCTCTTGGATATTTCCCTGCCTTTTGATGAGCAAAGATATTGAATTCCAGGGCTTCTGTCCTTGCTGGTTTTGGACAAAGCTGCATGGACACGACTCCAGCACATCCCACAATGGGTCTGTTGCAGTGGCTGGGCAGTGTGGGACCTTTCCCCAGAGGGACTGGCAAATCCTCTCCCAACTGGGAATTTCCCCTCACACTGAGCCCCAATGTCATTTTGTCCCAGTGTTTCCTCCCTTGTGTTTTATTCATTATGCAAACCCCTTCTCTTTTTTCCCCCGACTTTCTTTCAACAACCTGTAATCAAATGTTTCTCTAAAGAAGTGCCCAAGGTTTGTTTGGGTTTTTCCCCATCACTGGGATGAGCATGTGGTTGGAGAGTTCACAGGCTCCTTTCAAACAGACGGCTAATTGCTCAGGAGCAGGCACCGAAGTTAACGATAAATATGTAAATTGGGGAAGAATGAAACACTCGTTAAACATCAGGCATTTACTATGGAAATTAAGTGTCATTAGATGCATAAAAGGCTTTCCCAGTTTCCCTTCAAGCGTTCATTAGTGCACTGATCCCAACAAACACAGAGGGGCCACCCCATCCAAACAAGAGCACAGCCATCCTGAACGGGTGCCCAGAACTCAAACCCAAACAGTTTTAAAATCAGTTTTGGGCTTTGGAGAAACTCCACAGCTTCCCTTCTCCTCCCCAGTTGCATTTGCCCTTTGCTGCTCCATCCCACCCAGCAGGAGGAGCAGAGGCTGGGACAGCCCAGCCCCGGAGAAGCTGCTCACATCATCTTTTGGCTGAGCTGGAGCTGGAGCTGACAGAAGCAGGAGGTGTTCTTGGGAAAGTGTGCAGGAAAACACTTATTTATTTCAGGGCTTTGTAGGAAAACATTTATTTCAGGGCTTTGTAGGAAAACACTTATTTATTTCAGGGCTTTGTAGGAAAACACTTATTTATTTCAGGGCTTTGGAGTAGACAAAGGTGAGGGTAGAGCAAAAGTCTTGGAGAAAGGGTGGGAAATCCACCTCTGGGAGATGGAGAGCAGAGCATCTTCCCCGGAAACGAGATGGGTTTGGATTATCCACATTCATTTTCCATGAGTCTGTGAAACCCCTCCTCATCTTCAGTCTTTTCCAGGCCACCCTCTCTCATCTCTGTAGTGCCAGGGCACAGGGATTGGATCCCATTGCCAGAGGACAGGGCTGGATGGGATATTGGGAATCAGAAATTCCTGGCTGGCAAGGTGGGCAGGCCCTGGCACAGGTGCCCAGAGCAGCTGTGGCTGCCCCTGGATCCCTGGCAGTGCCCAAGGCCGGGTTGGACACTGGGGCTGGGAGCACCTGGGACAGTGGAAGGTGACCCTGACATGGCAGGGGTGGCACTGGGGGGGCTCTGAGGTCCCTTCTCACCCAAACCACTCCATGATCTTCATTCAACATCTTCTGTTCAGCTCAGCTCACTCCATCTATAATCAACCATGAGTAAAAATTCAAATTACTCCCTTCCTCAACAGCCTTCCTGCAATTTAAAGGTACTGATGTGGAAATCCTCGTTTGGAGGTGCCCCAGAAACCTGGAACAGGTTCCTGAAGGATTTCCTTAGGGTTGCCTTGCTCCTATAAATCCCTTCCAAACCCGTGTGCTCGTGAGGATCAAAGCGCAGAAGATATGCAGGAAATTTCCTGAAACTCACCTTCAGCCAACCAGACAAGAGCAGGAGACCTCTGTGGATGGTGGTGGGGCTTGGCAGAGTGGCTGTCCCTGTTCACACTTTGGGACACTTGCAGTGGGATGGGGAGGATGAAGTTTTCCCTCTGCACCTCCGTGCAAAGCAGTCAGTCCCAGTGCACACCAGCTCCAGCACTACAGGCAGCCAAAACCATCATGGAAAGGTGAAAACATTTATTTTTCTGCAGTTTTTTCCCCATAAACTAGCATTGATATGTCAAAAAGAAACTAAAATAAACCAGAGAAAATCAAAAACTGAGAAGAACCACGTGGAGAGCAGAGTGATTTTTGTCCTTTCTGTAACACCCACCCACACGGAGCCAGCCTGCTGACAGCAGCAAAGGAGGATCAAAAATAGCCGAGGTTTTGTACAGAACTTTCCAGATTGTCCACTAGAAACCGTGCAGGTGTCGCTGTGGATTCTGCCAGGCTGGTCCCAGCAGCCAGTCCCATTTCTGTCCCCCAGTCAGCAGCAGGGGTGCCAGGCTGGGATGAGCCCTCAGCCTGGAGCAGCCAGATCCCAGTGCTGGTCACTGCCCAGCACAGCCCTGCTGCAGGAGGAAGAGGAGGAGGAGGAGGAGGAGGAGGAGGAGGAAGAGCCCCTCCATTTCCCTGACTGCCATGACACAGGATCTTAAGACACTTTAAGGGATTTTTGAGACACTTTATGAGCTAAAATCTGTTCAAAGGTTGTGGGTGCAAAGCCAGTGCCCACAATGTACCTCTGTGCATTTCCATGCAAATACAGTCACTACAAATACAGTCACTACAAATACAGTCAATACAAATACAGTCAATGCAATACAATTCCATACAAATACAGTCAATGCAATACAATTCCATACAAATACAGTCAATACAATTCCATACAAATACAGTCACTACAAATACAGTCAATACAATTCCATACAAATACAGTCACTACAAATACAGTCAATGCAATGCAATTCCATACAAATACAGTCAATGCAATTCCATACAAATACAGTCAATACAATTCCATACAAATACAGTCAATGCAATGCAATTCCATACAAATACAGTCAATGCAATGCAATTCCATACAAATACAGTCACTACAAATACAGTCAATACAATTCCATACAAATACAGTCACTACAAATACAGTCAATACAATTCCATACAAATACAGTCACTACAAATACAGTCAATGCAATGCAATTCCATACAAATACAGTCAATGCAATGCAATTCCATACAAATACAGTCAATGCAATACAATTCCATACAAATACAGTCAATGCAATTCCATACAAATACAGTCAATGCAATACAATTCCATACAAATACAGTCAATACAATTCCATACAAATACAGTCAATACAATTCCATACAAATACAGTCAGTACAATGCATTTCTTTGCCAGCTTGTTCCTTTAGAGTTTGTTTTGCAGCAGTACCAGCCTAGTCTGGAGAACCATCATGGAATCACAGAATGGTTTGGAATGAAGCGACCCCAAAGCCCATCCGGTGCCAGCCCTGCCGTGGGCAGGGACACCTCCCCTGCCCCAGCAAAGGCAGAGATGCTCAGCTCGCTGCTCCCTGCACAGGGGAACCCTCATCCAGGGACAAGGGGCGCTGCTGGGGGAGCTCCTGCACCATCCCATTCCTGCCTCCTTCTCCAAGAGCTCTCTGGAGTCACAGAAACACAGAACAATTGAGGTGATTAATAACTATAATAATAACTATAATAACTAATAATGACTAAGGAAAAGCCCTCTGAGATCGAGTCCAGCCATCCCCAGCACTGCCACCACTGCCCCTGTCCCCCAGGGCTGTGAAACCCTCAGGGATGGGGACTCCAGCCCTGCCTGGGGCAGCTGGGCCCAGGTTTTCCAGGAATAAGAGTCTCTCCATCCTAACACAGGGGATTGCATCTCTTGATTTCCTCACAAGCTTTTTCTGTGCAGCCCTTGCTGTGCTTCTGGAGGCTCTCTGCACCTGGCCTGGGCCCTTCCTGGAGGATGTCTGTGCTCTGTCCGTGTGTCCTGCTGGAAGCTGTGTGGAGGCCTTGGCAGGGAGCCTTGGATGACATGGGAATGGGATCTGCTTGGTGGGAATGGGAGCTCTGGGGTGGGAATGGGAGCTCTTGGTGGGAATGGGATCTGCTTGGTGGGAATGGGAGCTCTGGGGTGGGAATGGGAGCTCTTGGTGGGAATGGGATCTGTTTGGCGGGAATGGGGGCTCTTTTCTGGAGGCTGAAGAGCAGAACTGGGATGTCTGGAGTGGGAGCTGCAGGGAAACACTGAATTCTGTCTCTCCACAATCCCTCAGCCCTGGGGATCAGCGTTCTCTGGCCCCTTGTCTCTCTGTCAATAAGCAGACACAAGTGACCATAAACTCCCTCCTCCCAGGCACAGCCTGTCCTGCCCTGCAGGGCCATCAGTCACAAACCATCTCTGTCATCTCCCCCTTGCACCAGCACTGGTGCCTTCGGGAGGAACTTTGATGTCTGATGCAGCTCCAAGAAAATGACATTGAGAAGTTCACGGGACCAGGGCTCGAAGCACAAACACTCTGTGACTGCACACAGATGGCTGCAGACCTGGATCTGGTTTATTTATGCTTCTTGGAAAGAAGTTATTCAATATTCTGTTGGGGATTTAAATGTTTATTCTGAGCAATTCCCAGGCAAAATTTAACGAGCAGTCAATGGAGGAGCTTAATAAGGGGTGGGATGAAAAAAAGTATTTTTCTGTGTCTCTGGGCAATAAATCACAAGTCTTGCAAGGGCCACAAATCTTGGCTCTTTCTGCCATTTAAGCTCAGCTCCCTCGCTGCCGCTGAAGGAGATTTAAAGGCTGCCAGTCAGCTCCTGTGAGACACAGCTGTGCTCATTTGTTTATTCCTTAAAAACTGAAACAAGTTGGAGGCTGGTAAAGGCTTCTACCAGCACAGAATTGTGTCCTGGGCAGGGGTAATGTGTTCCCCAGCCCAGCTGAACATCCCCCAGGCCCTGGGGCTGAGCCTGCGAGGAGTGAAAAGGTCCCCTGGCCTCACCTCTGCTCTCAGCCTGGCTTCACCAAGACACATCTTGCTGTGCAAATGTTGAGATATTACTACATTAATGTGGTTGGTGATCATGTGCCTCCTTTAGGTAAAGATATGATGTGCCTTGTTCCTCTCTAAAACACACCCAGGATCCACTCCAACTATTGGATGATACAGTCTCAAGTTCAAAAGTGAAACAAATCCAAAAGTCTGCCCAAAAGACAAACAGATTCTTATTTGAAAAACTGAACAACCCCATAAAAGAGTTCTGTGTACACTTTTTATTTCCAAAGCCCTAAAGGTAAAGAGATTTCTCCTTTTGAAGTCTCTTTAGCCCGAGCCCTCCCAGAACCAGCTTTGTGTTCCCTTTCCTCATTTTGGGCCCGTTCCAGGAGTCCTTTTCAGCTCTCTGCCCCTGGAAGCCAAGGCAGGATTTAACAGATTTGCCTTTCTCCTGGGGACACCTGCAGCTGCGGGCAGGGCTGGCAGCACAGGAGGGGCTGAGCTGGCCTGGCAGGAGGGGAGGAAATGCCCCAAATAAAGCTCTGCTCACTCCTGGCCTGGCAGGACGGAGGAAATGCCCCAAATAAAGCTCTGCTCACTCCTGGCCTGGCAGGAGGGAGGAAATGCCCCAAATAAAGCTCTGCTCACTCCTGACCTGGCAGGAGGGGAGGAAATGCCCCAAATAAAGCTCTGCTCACTCCTGGCCTGGCAGGACAGGAGGAAATGCCCGGGATAAAGCTCTGCTCACTCCTGGCCTGGCAGGAGGGGAGGAAATGCCCCAAATAAAGCTCTGCTCACTCCTGGCCTGGCAGGAGGGGAGGAAATGCCCCAAATAAAGCTCTGCTCACTCCTGGCCTGGCAGGACGGAGGAAATGCCCCAAATAAAGCTCTGCTCACTCCTGGCCTGGCAGGAGGGGAGGAAATGCCCCAAATAAAGCTCTGCTCACTCCTGGCCTGGCAGGACGGAGGAAATGCCCCAAATAAAGTTCTGCTCACTCCTGGCCTGGCAGGACGGGAGGAAATGCCCCAAATAAAGCTCTGCTCACTCCCGGCCTGGCAGGACAGGAGGAAATGCCCTGGGTAAAGCTCTGCTCACTCCTGGCCTGGCAGGACGGAGGAAATGCCCCAAATAAAGCTCTGCTCACTCCTGGCCTGGCAGGACAGGAGGAAATGCCCGGGATAAAGCTCTGCTCACTCCTGGCCTGGCAGGACGGGAGGAAATGCCCCAAATAAAGCTCTGCTCACTCCTGGCCTGGCAGGAGGGAGGAAATGTCCTGGTAAAGCTCTGCTCACTCCTGGCCTGGCAGGAGGGGAGGAAATGCCCCAAATAAAGCTCTGCTCACTCCTGGCCTGGCAGGACGGGAGGAAATGCCCCAAATAAAGCTCTGCTCACTCCTGGCCTGGCAGGACGGGAGGAAATGCCCCAAATAAAGCTCTGCTCACTCCTGGCCTGGCAGGAGGGGAGGAAATGCCCCAAATAAGCTCTGCTCACTCCTGGCCTGGCAGGACGGGAGGAAATGCCCCAAATAAGCTCTGCTCACTCCTGGCCTGGCAGGACAGGAGGAAATGCCCGGGATAAAGCTCTGCTCACTCCTGGCCTGGCAGGACAGGAGGAAATGCCCGGGATAAAGCTCTGCTCACTCCTGGCCTGTCTCTGCAGGCTGGCGAGGCTCTGTCACCCTGAGCAGCCAGGGCACGGCCGGGGGCCCTGGGCCGGCCCAGTGTCACCTCGTCTCGGGTTGCTGTTGATAATTGCTGCCCCGAGATGTGCAGGATGTCTCTGCTTCGGCCCACGTGGCTGAAGAACGAGTCTGGACTCTTCACTTTTCGGTCTTGAGCTTGTTTATTAATTCTTATCTATAAAATTTTCTTTCTGCCCAGCGGAGATCTGCTCAGCAGGGCAGCCACAGGCACTCTGACCGCCCCCGAGGTGGTGTTGCCCTTTTACACTACAAACTACATATAACATATTTACACTTAATTCCCAATTCCTATCACCTATGTTAGACAGAGCACTTCTACTCTAGACCAATCCCAAAGTGCCAACATCACTGCAGAACATGGAGAACAACAAGAAGAAGAAGAAAGGCTGGACACGCCCAAGTTCCTTCATCTTGTCCCCATAACCCCCACACCAAAAATCCTAAAATCTACATTTTCACCCTGTGAATACTTTATTATTACACCATTCAAACCTCTGTGACTTTCATGTCCTCATACAAAGCTGTAACTTGCTCCAGGGGTCACAATCAAACCCCCAGGTGCTCTGGGCTGTGTGCCAGGGTCTCCGAGCCCCCGGCGGGGTCCCAGCAACTCTGGACATCCAGAGGGATGCACTGAGTTCCAACAACCTCGCTGGTGTCAAAGGCTATCCCTGCCAGCCCGGGATGCTGCAGAGCCTCCTGGATATGAGGATCCATCCAAGCCTTTGGAGAGGGACTTGTGCTGGTGCTGAGGAAAGACCAGCTGTCCGTGCTGAGGCTGAGGCATAACCAAGAGCTTTGCCAGCAAAAAAACCACTGCTTTTAGGAAAATCCAGTCCCAGTGCTGCTCACTTTTGCAGCCAGACTGAATTCCTCCCCTTGCTTTACCTGCTTCTGCCTTGGAGTTAGCTGAAACAGCAGCTGCAGCTCGGAGCTCTTTGATTTTTACCAGCTCTCAGGCAGCCATCAGGTCCCCCATGCCATGCCATGCCATGCCATGCCATGATCCCATTATCCCATTCCATCCCATTATCCCATCCCAGGCTGTAAGGGGCTGCTGGGACACCCCAGGGCAGGAAGGTCTCTGTCCCTGTGTCCCCCCAGGGCACTCCTGCCCTCCCTGCAGCCCCCAGGGGATCAGGCTGGGCTGTGTGCTTGTTCCCCAGCCCGTTTCTGTGGTTTCTGTCTCCCCGGGGGTGCTGAAGCACTGCCCTGAGCAGAACCACAGATTTCTGGCTCAGAGAGAGCTCAAAGAGCTGCTCAGACTCACTTTTCCCCCAGGCTTTTGTTGTACACGGCTCAGAATTCAGCAGCACATAAATAAATTACCTCCAAACCCCGAGCCCTGCTGGTTTTACACCTGAGAGGCCTCTGGGCAGGTGTTCAGGAGGTCAGTTCATGGCCCTGGGGAGGGATTTGTTTGCACTCATGACAAGATGCTTTATTAAAGGACAGAGGCCATTTGGTGCTGGTGTTTTATTTGGTGGCAGAGTTTCCCTCTGGCCCTCTTGGGTTCCCTTGCCCTCCACTCCACACTGAGCCAGGCAAGGTGAGAGGGCAGAAAGGCTTTTACACCCTCTTGATCCGCTCACCTGACAGACCTGCAAGGTCTCTGTGTGTTGTGACATTCCAGGCTGTTCCCCAGGCTGGAAAATTCCCCATTAATGGGAATTTCTTACCTTTCCTGCCCCAAATCCCTGCCTCCTTAGTGCAGGGAGGAAACGTCTGAACCTCCTCAGAAATGTGACTTTTAAACTCTCTGTGTCTCCAGAGATGGTGGCGATGATGAGACACATCTCATCGAGACACATTCGAGGCCAGGCTGGACAGGGCTTGGAGCCAGGTGTCCCTGCCTATGGCTTTAAGGGACCAGATGGGCTTTAAGGTTCCTTCCAAACCATTCTGGGACTCTATCACTCCATATTATTTACCAAATAAATTCCTCACCTCTTCCTGATCCTATGGTTGGCCCCCTGAAGCCTAAGGCATCCCTTCTGACTGCAAGTGTTTATTCCTGGAAGCAGAGTGATCCACTCAGGCTGTAAGTTCTCCCCATGGCTCATCCTCTGGGTGCATGGAGGGGGAAAAATGGGAATAACCTCATCCACAGAGCCTTGGCTGGCTGCTGTGAGGTGGGACAATGGGAATAACCTCATCCACAGAGCCTTGGGTGGCTGCTGTGAGGTGGGACAATGGGAATAACCTCATCCACAGAGCCTTGGCTGGCTGCTGTGAGGTGGGATAACAGGAATAACCTCCTCATCCTTGGCTGGCTGCTGTGAGGTGGGATAACAGGAATAACCTCCTCATCCTTGGGTGGCTGCTGTGAGGTGGGATAACAGGAATAACCTCCTCATCCACCCTTGGGCGGCTGCTGCTGCCTGCCAAGCCCAGGAACACCCAGGAGTGAGCTCTGCTCATCCCACCTGGGCTCAGGTGCTTCTGTGCAGCTGTCCTGCCCCTCAGGGATGCTGAGTGCTGCTCCTCGGCACCCCAAAGTCCATCAGCACTAATTAATGAATTACACTGCTCAGGCACCAGGCACACCACGGTGAGAGCCTGGTGTGAGCTCTGCTCCTGCCACCGCCCGCACCTCAGTCATTAGTTATGACTCCATTAATTAATGGCCATTTATCTGCCCATTCACCTGTGTCTGTGCTGCTCTCTGGGGCTGGTTCCCAGCTCCATCAGCCCTGGTGGGATCAGTGCCTGGGAGGGGCATGCTGAACGAGCCCTGATTTACAGTCACAGCGACGGCTGAGTGCAGCAATGGCTCCTTTCCCAGCCCTGCCCCGTGCTTTGTGACCTGCCTGCGGTCACCACATGATCAGGGCCTTTCCTGAGCACACCATTTCCCCCTCGCTGTTGACGAGGGCTGGTTTCAATTATTTCCTTCCTTCACACTCTGTATTTCCAGCTGCCTCCAATGAGCAATTCATCTGCTCTATCAAATGACTTACCAAGATAGATTTCACATACAAGGCAAATAGATTTTGCCTCCCCTCACGATTTCACAGCATGATTTTTTATAATTCTGCTTCCCATGCCTTATTCCCAGCAAACCTTTCCCCAGAGCAGAGCTTTCCATCTGGGCAAGGTGGATAGAAAATGTCATTGGCTAAGAAAAGTAGTGCTTAATGTTCTTTTGCCCTGACTCTCGTGGCACAGCATTTCCCATGCTATTTGAAATACAGAACAGGGTCAGGAAAATACTGGGGCTCTTGCAGTGAGCCGCAGCATCACCCTGCTGGGGAGCCTTGCACTGCTGTGTAAGTTCAGAGTAACTGAGCAGTGTGAGCTGCACACCCTGGGATTCACCCATGCAATGGCATCACGAGGCCACCAAGCACCAGGGATGCCAAGAGAATCGTGGAGAAGCTCCTTTCCCCACATATTTATACTTCGGGAGTTGTTGATACCAATTCAATTAAGAATTGAGGGAAAATCAAGGGAGTGGGTGCGATTAATGCACCTGCAAGTGGCTCTCAGCCAGCACAGGGGGAGGCACAGAGGGGATGGAGGGGGCTTGGCAGGGCAACCCCTGGGGATGAGAGAGGCACAGAGGGGATGGAGGGGGCTTGGCAGGGCTGGGGGGAGCCAGGGTGGGCAGGGACACTGCTCTGAGCCCCGGGAGCTGAGCCCTGTGTCAGCAGAACCACAGTGAACATCCAGCCAGGAGCCCTCAGCAAATCCATCTGCAGCTCATTGAGGCAGCACAGGGAGAGTTCACGGGGAGTTTATCATGGCAACTGCTGAGGGTTAATGGCCAGCAGAGCAGATTGAGCTGTGGGATTACTAAATAATGAACTTTTCTCTCCAATAAATTTGTCCCTGACTTATAAAAAATCAATAACCTGCTACACTTCGGACAATTTTTTCTTCTTTTGTTGGGGGAGGGAGGTGGGCCTGGAGTAATTTTTAAACTACTCTTTCATATCTATAAAAATATATTTTACCCCGACCATTCATACGGAAGCTCTGATGTGCCACATTTATTGCAGCTTCATCACCCAGATAGATTTTTATGTGGGTGCCTGGCTATTGCTTTGTTTAATCATTCCTTTCTCTTCCCTCCTCATCCCTCTCCTCCTTCCCCTTCCAGGCTTTTTTATGGCACTGTCAGCAGTGGAGATCTGCAGGAGGGGTTTCGTGGGATGGAGGGTGTCAGCAAGGTCAGGTCAGCTGGGACACAGCCAGAAATGTCAGCACTTTCCAGCCTGAGGGGAGAGGATGAAATCATGGGTAGCACAAACTGGAACATTCTCTTTTTTAAATTCTGTTTTGTTTTGTTCCTAAGGGTAGAGGGGATGGTTTCAGTTCCTGCCTGAGGGACAGATCTCCACTGGGATTGGGTTGAGAATGGGATTTGTCTGGTCCCTGCTCTTGGGCCACTGTGGTTCCTGAATTTTCCACAATCCCACTTCCCTCCAGCCCACAGAGAAGTGCCTCGAGTGATCCCTCATCGTGGGCTGTCACACACATCTTTTATGGAAAATCCTTTCCTTAGGATTGTTCCTCCTGAGAAGCGGAGAGGCCTCAGGAACAAAATGTAACCAATGGTTATCTGCTGCTGTGGGATGCAACAGGTGCATCTGGGATTGGTCTCGTGTGGTTGTTTCTAATTAATGGCCAATCACAGTCAGCTGGCTCGGACAGAGAGTCTGAGCCACAAGCCTTTGTTATCATTCTTTCCTATTCTATTCTTAGCCAGCCTTCTAATGAAATCCTCTCTTCTATTCTTTTAGTATAGTTTTAATGTAATATCTATCATAAAATAATCAATCAGCCTTCTGAAACATGGAGTCAGATCCTCGTCTCCTCCCTCATCCTCGGACCCCTGTGAACACGGTCACGGTGGGCTCCCTCCAACGCCAGCCCTTTCCACGTGGCTGAAATTCCTGCATTGTCCCAGGGAGAAAGGGAAGCCCTGGAGAAGCATTGCCCAGCCTCCAGCTCTCCTCACCCTGGGGAGTTTCCAAATCCTGTCTGTTCTTCCAGAGCTCTGGCTCTGCTGCTGGGGAGCTGAACTGGTCCCAGTGCTGCAGCTGAGGCCACATTGGGTGCCTGGAGGGCACGTTCTGGTGCCAGGGCTTGTTCCTCCCCATGGGTGGCACTTTCACCTCCCCTTGGTGACCTTCATGAGGTTCCTTGGTCCCTTTCTCCTGCCTGTCACGGTGCCCCTGGATCTGGCTCTGTGGGACAGGACAGCAGCACCTTCTGGAATGTTCTGTCTCCCCACTGAAGAAGAACTTGGTGAGCTCCTGTCCTTTGAGCCACCCAGAAATGGTGGATTGGGAAATATCACCAGCAGGAGTCACCTGCTGGCCCTAAAGCCCAGGTGCTCTGTGGGGTTTGGCACCCAGGGACCAGGGTTTGGCACCAGGGTTTGTCCCTAAGGAGCAGGGTTTGTCCCCAAGGAGCAGGGTTGGCACCCAGGGACCAGGGTTTGTCCCCAAGGAGCAGGGTTGGCACCCAGGGACCAGGGTTTGTCCCCAAGGAGCAGGGTTTGTCACCCAGGTTGCAGGCTTGGCACACAAGAAGCAGATCCACATCTGACCAAAGGGACTGAGGGTGCCCTGCACTCCCCTGAGAGGTGTCAAACAGAGCTGGCCCCAGGTGTGACCTGGTGGGCACCACTGTGACCCATTCCTGCTGGATTTAACTTGCACAATGCCATCTGCTGCGCTGCTGGTTGCAGTGGTGCTGCCCAGCACTGCAGAGGGAGGCTGGAGCTGTGGCAGGGCAGCCCAGGCTGGTCCCAGAGAGGTGCCCAGCCCTGCCCTGTCCCATCTGTGTGGTGCCAGGGCTCTGTGGTGCCAGGGCTGCTCTCACAGGGCTGATTTGGGCAGCACCAGGCACTTACCAGGGATCTGTGCTTAATAACTGAGGAGCAAACGCCTGGAACAGCAGCTAAAGCCCAGGCACACAATAAAGCATCCTGGGAGGATTAAGGGAAGTGCTGTTTGCTGGGGATTATCCAACAGCAGGACAGTTTTATCTATCACATTTCTGCCTCGCTGTGTCTCTGGAGCTCAGGAGTCACAGCTGTCTGGGGGTTCAGTGCACTCTGTCACTGAGCACAGGGACAGTTTGGAGGGGCTGCAGGGAACATGGGAAGGAAGCAAAATCTTTCTGTGCCCTGCATTTGCAGGAGAGATTCCCAGGAGCAATGGCTTTGGCAGTCTGATTCATAGGGAGATGATTGTCTGGAGGCATCAACCCCAAGGAAGGAGAGAAGGAAGAAATAATTCAGAGACTGACAAATCCATCCTGTCACAGTGAGCAGCCAGCTCCGGCCCAGGGAGCTCTCTGTCCATGATGTTAATTGGGGTCAGCCTTGGGGCTGTCACACACAGCGCTCCTCTTGTTCTCCATCCTGTGACTGCCCAGCTTCTGGGATGGGCTCAGTCCTGCTCCTTGCCATGCCCAGAAACACAGAACACAGAAACACAGAACCACAGAACACAGAACCACAGAACACAGAACCAACACCAGAGCCACAGAACCACAGAACACAGAAACACAGAACACAGAAACACAGAACCAACACCAGAGCCACAGGACCACAGAACACAGAACCACAGAACCAACCACAGAACCAACCACAGAACCACAGAGCCAACCACAGAACAACAGAACCACAGAACCACAGAGCCACAGAACCACAGAGCCACAGAACCACAGAGCCACAGAACGACAGAAACACAGAACCAACCACAGAACACAGAGCCACAGAACCACAGAGCCACAGAACCACGGAAACACAGAACCTGGGGCTGGAGAGGCCCTCAGGTCTCCCAGCTTTCCCTTTCCCTGCCATGGGTGTGAGATCTTTGATGCAGGTCTCAAACAGCCCAAGGTCTGGGTCCTGCTTCAGCATCCCTGCAGGCAGATCGAGGGGACTGTTCATGTCCAGCCCCAGAGAGGAGCCTGGGGAACAGCCTGGGTCCCACCGAGGAGAGAGGGGGCACAGAGCAGGGCTGGGGCACCCCACAGCTCTGGCTGATGTGATTCCAGGGCTGGGGCACCCCACAGCTCTGGCTGATGTTGTGATTCAAAAAATGTGGGGGCAGCTCTGGACTCGGAGCCAAACTGTGTGAGCAAGGCAGGAGAGGACCTGTGCTCTGTCCCAGGCATGTCCCGAAGGCAGCAGGATCAAGGACTCCGGGACACCATGCCAGGACAGAGCCTCCATCGGGAAGGGCTTTCCCAGGACACTCCAGAGCTGGGCAGAGCTTTCTGTGCTCTCCTGGGTGTGGATCACCCTGGGGGCCTCCCCTGGCCCGAGGCTCTTTGGGCCATTGTCCCTCTCATCTGCTGGATTTCCCATTTCCAGTGAAGGTCACCCTGCTGGAAGCACGGGGTGGCATTTGGGAGTTCCCTTTGCAGGAGGAACAGAAGTAAATAAGGTTACAAGGAACAGTTTGTCAGTGTTTACTCTGTACTCTCACACACTGCACATCAAGGTGGGACAGCATCCCTCAGAGATGAAAGGAAAGCAGATAACAGTGGTGTGTTCTTTGTATAATTCAGGCACAACGATCTGTCAGCAGAGCAGGGTAATTATCCCAATAAGATTTCACGAAAGGAGAAAATATCATGGATTTTATAAACCTTATTAACATGCAGAATGAATGCAAAACAACAAAAGGAGTCTTAAAACAAAACATTATGTTAAAATCAATATTGATTGCCAGCGATAAGTGTTATATGAGGCAGTAAAATTCCATAAAATTCCCCCCAAAGCAAGGCTGGAGACAAATCAAAGGAGAACAAATGGTTCTAAAGCAGAGTAATCGCTCTGCAAAGCAGGGAAGGAGCATCAAGACACTGATTTGTTCCAATATCAGTGAGCTTTTCCAAAAAAACACCCTCCTCCTGTTCTCCTGCCCCCCTGCAACAATCCCACACAGCAGCCCATTCCTGCACACACCACAATGGTGCCCTCGGGGCTGGGATTGGGGAAATGTCCATTTGGGAATCACAGCTGGGTTCAGGGAGCACAGCACAGCATCAGGAGGGGCCAGAGCTGCTGCAGGGCTGGAGCCGGGCTGGCAGAGCTGGGAATGTTCCCCTGGAGAAGGGAAAAATCCAGGGAATCCTCAGAGTCCCTGGAGGGGCTCCAGGAGAGCTGCAGAGGGACTGGGGACAAGGCCTGCAGGGACACGAGCCAGGGAATGGCTCCCACTGGGAAAGGGGACATTGGGCTGGGGTCTTGGCAAGGAATTCCTGCCTGGGCTGCAATTCCCAGATTTGCTGTGGCTGCCCCTGGATCCCTGGCAGTGCCCAAGGCCAGGCTGGACATTGGGACACCCTGGGACAGTGGGAGGTGTCCCTGCCATGGCAGGGGTGGCACTGGAGGGGATTTAGGCTCCTTCCAAGCCAAAGCATTCCCTGACTGTGAGTCCATGTCACAGCCCCACAGGCAGTGGCATTCCCACAGGGCTCAGGGATGCTGTGCCCAGCCAGGACAGATCCCTCCCCTCTCAGCACCAGCTGAGCTCCTCCAGCCTTCAGCATCAGTTAAATTCCGTGCCCCTTGTCCCCGGGGGTTTGGGGACACCTCCAGCCCTGCTCTGGGATGTGCAGCTGCAGCTCCCCCTGCCATGCACATCTGCTGGGCTCTCAATGGGAGCTGAGCCATAAAGCCCCAATTCCGGGGTCACCTGGGCCAGCCAGGAGTGCAGCCTGAGCTGAGAGCACCCTGGCTGTGCTGAGCTCTCGTGGATAAACACCCACAGCTACAGAGAGCTGCAAGTTCTCCGAGGCAATAAAAGGAAAGTAAATATTTACAGCTCAGCCTGGTTTAACAAACAAGTGTGGTGAGAGAGCCGCCAGCAATTCCTTCCAGTGAGTAAATCCCCGAGGGATGAGGAACAGCCCATGGACAGCCCAAGGAGTGCTCAGAGCCAGCGCCCAGCCCGGAGCCCCACTCACCCTCCACAGGCTTCACTCAGCTCATTGTCTGCCTCCTCCCTGCCTGGGCTCACATCCCCTGGAAAAGGACACACACTGCCCCAAACCGGGACACACTGCCCCAAACTGGGCTCACATCCCCTCCAAAGGACACACACTGCCCCAAACTGGGCTCACATCCCCTGGAAAAGGACACACACTGCCCCAAACTGGGCTCACATCCCTGCCAAGGAACACACACTGCCCCAAACTGTGCTCACATCCCCTCCAAAGGACACACACTGCCCCAAACTGTGCTCACATCCCTGCCAAGGGACACACACTGCCCCAAACTGGGACACACTGCCCCAAACCGGGACACACTGCCCCAAACTGGGCTCACATCCCCTGGAAAAGGACACACACTGCCCCAAACTGTGCTCACATCCCCTCCAAAGGACACACACTGCCCCAAACTCTGCTTACATCCCTGCCAAGGGACACACACTGCCCCAAACTGGGCTCACATCCCCTCCAAAGGACACACACTGCCCCAAACTGTGCTCACATCCCTGCCAAGGGACACACACTGCCCCAAACTGTGCTCACATCCCTCTGCAGGACACACACTGCCCCAAACTGGGCTCATATCCCTGCCCAAGGGACACCTGCTGCAGGGAGGGTCCCACAGGGACAGGGGACAGGGAGGTCACTGCTGGTGCCCCTGGTGCCTGCAGAGCCCCCGGAGCTCCAGCTGGGGCTGCAGCCCTGGCCCAGCCCAGGCTGATCCCCCTGGCTTTGGGGAGGAAAGAACACCTGAACGCTGCTCCGATCTCAGCACCCCTCAGGGAGAGAGTACAAAGAATTCGTGGCAGTGATAATATGCCTGATGGGCTTTGTGCTGCCCTGGGGGAGGTTTGCAGCCCAAGCATTTCCCCAGTGCCTGAAGGCTCACTGCCTCTGCAGCTGAGGCCTCAGGGAGCCCAGGGTGCTGCTGGGTGGGTCTTCTGTGCTCCCGCGTGCCTGTGTTCTGTGTTCTGTGTTCTGTGCTCTGTGTTCTGTTCCTGTGTTCTGTGCTCTGTGTTCTGTTCCTGTGTTCTGTGTTCTGTGTTCTGTGTTCTGTTCCTGTGTTCTGTGTTCTGTTCCTGTGTTCTGTGTTTGTGCTCTGTGCTCCATGTCCCGGTGCTCCCGTGACCGAGCACTCTGGGTCACAGGGGATCCCATGTCACATGCTGGCCTGAACTGTCACCCGTGCTGTGGGACAGGGGGTGAGAGGCCAGGTCATGTCTGGGATTCAAAGGAGTGTTTGTGCCACGCTCCATGCAGTGCCTTGGGCTGCACGCACCAAACAATCCTTCCCTTCATTCTCCACTGAGCCGTGTTTTCAGAAAGACAGGCAGCATTCACTTCCTCCAGAAAGACAGGCAGCATTCACTTCCTCCATCTGACTTTTCCCTCTTTTCAAAAATTTAACACACTCCCTGCTTGCCCAGCTGAAGGGCGGGGTTCACTTCCAGAGCAGGAACTGCATTGCAGAGACAACAGAACCCTCAGGTCCTCTCTTCCTGCAGCACCAGCAGAGACCACAGACACCTTGGGCTTTGCCTTTGCTCCTCCTGGGCTGATGGGACCTGCCAGGAGCTCCCTGTCCTGAGTTCCCTGTCCCACCCAGAGTGGCAGCAGCAGGCACAGGAGCCACCCAGAGCCACCAGGGCTGGGACCTGCCAGGAGCTCCCTGTCCTGAGCTCCCTGTCCCACCCAGAGTGGCAGCAGCAGGCACAGGAGCCACCCAGAGCCACGATTGTTTCTGTGCCGGACAGGGCTGTGCCTGGAAGGAGCAGCACACCTCAGAGCTGCTCCTCTGGGCAGGGACAGGGGGCTCTGGGATGTTTCACCACCCCCTTTGTGCCAGGGGCTGTTTCTGTCCCAGGGAAATGGGGGATGTGTGCTGCTCCCCTCTGACCTCACACTGGCTGCACTCCCAGCACGTTCCGTCAGCAATGTCCATCCTCAGCTCTCCTTAGGGCATTTCTGTGCCTCATCCCACCAGCATGGTCCAGGACACTCTGGGGATGGGCACCTGGGGATGGGCACCTGGGGAGAACACACCTGGGGAGAACACACCTGGGGATGGGCACCTGGGGAGAACACACCTGGGGAGAACACACCTGGGGATGGGCACCTGGGGATGTGCACCTGGGGATGGGCACCTGGGGAGAACACACCTGGGGAGAACACACCTGGGGATGGGCACCTGGGGATGTGCACATTTCCCCAAGGGCTCAGCCCCAAAACCCTGCTCCCCTTGGCCCCAAAAGGGAATGAGTGCTGTAAGAATTCCAGTGTTTGGGGTTACTGACATCCCTTTTTGCTCCCCTTGGCCCCAAAAGGGAATGAGTGCTGTAAGAATTCCGGTGTTTGGGGTTGCTGACATCCCTTCTGCCCCCGTGCTGTGCCCGAGGCTGTGTCCAGCCAAACCCTCGGGGTTCCATCTGCAGAGACATCCGATGGTGCCAACACGCACCCGTGCCCGGGCAAGGCCCTTTATCCGTGCTGCAGATGAAAGGGCACCGGCAGCGATCTGCAGACAATGCCCTCGTTAAGCACAATAGGCCAAGCGGGTCTAATTAGCAGCGGGAGTTCAGAGGCTTTTTACTCCACCTCACTCTCCAGTCGGTGTGGTCTGAGTGATGAGAGCCCCGTGTGCTTCCTGAGAGCTCTTCCCATCAAATCTCAACAGAACAAATCTTTTCTGAATAATAAGAAATGGATTTGCAATTTTCTTCAAAGGTTTGGGGACTGAAAAGTTTCTTTGTGAGGATGAAGGGGTGATACTCTTGGGCATCCAACAGTCTCCAGGTGCTGGGAAGAAGGAAGATGTTCTTTTGTGTCTCCCAGCTATCCAGCCATGGGCTGGAATTGTTTTGTGGTGCTGTTAAACCCGTGGCCAGGCTGATGGGGCAGCTGGCCCCTGCTGCTGTGATCTGCTGGGTCACTGCTGTCCCAACGAAGGGTTCACACACATCAGTCCCCCAGTCCACAGATATTTCATGGAGACATCCATCCATGCCCCAGAGATTACTAATCTGACACACTGAGCCCCACCAACTACTACTTTGTGGAATTTGGATTTCCAAACTGAGGAAAAATAGCTCTAGACACCTAAAATGAGCCCCCAGATTTTCAGAAACTCTGTTTTGAGCACTGATAAATTAGGAAGGAGATTTTGGCAGTGAACAGGAGTTTATTTTCCCCAGGACTACATCCTGTGTCTCAGGGACAGTGCACAGCTGGGAGAGCTCAGGGTGACTACAGAGCTGGGAAGGGTTTGGAGCCCCAGGGGCAGCTGAGGGAGCTGGGAAGGGGCTACAGAATCCCTGAGGGAGCTGGGAAGGGGCTGCAGAATCCCTGAGGAGCTGGGAAGGGGCTGCAGAATCCTGAGGAGCTGGGAAGGGCTACAGAATCCCTGAGGGAGCTGGGAAGGGGCTGCAGAATCCCTGAGGAGCTGGGAAGGGGCTGCAGAATCCCTGAGGAGCTGGGAAGGAGCTACAGAATCCCTGAGGAGCTGGGAAGGGGCTCAGCCTGGAGCAAAGGAGGCTCAGGGGGCCCTTGTGGCTCTGCACAGCTCCTGCCAGGAGGGCACAGCCGGGGGGTCGGGCTGTGCTCCAGGGAACAGGGACAGGAGCACAGGGAACGGCCTCAGGGGAGCTCAGGGTGGGCACCAGCAGGAATTTCCTGTGGGAAGGGGTGGAATGGGCCTTGGCAGGGGCTGCCCAGGGAGGTTTGCAGTCCCCATCCCTGGAGGTGTCCCAGGAGCACCTGGATGTGGCCCTCAGAGCTCTGGGCTGTTTCACAGGGCAGGGATCAGTCACAGGTTGGACTCAATGACCTTGGAGCTCTTTTCCAGCCCCAGTGGTTCCATGGCTCAGTGGTGAACCTGGAGATGCCCTGCACGGGAGGGAGCCAGCACAGCGGCCACTCACAGGGGCAGCTCCTGCAGGGGTGGCCCAGTCCCGTGTGGCACTGGGACCTTCCTGCCAGCAGAGAGCAGAGATGAGGGAGCAGCAGGATGGGTCACCCTTCCCTTCATTGCTTACATTATTTACTTCACTGTTTTCTCTGCTCCTGGCAGCTGATTTGTCAGAGCAAGCGAAGCAGCTCCAAAAGCATTGTGGCGGTGGCAGGAATATTACAGCAATTAGAAGGAGCCATAAACAGTTCCCTACGTATGAAGCTGCTCATTGAAGCTGACAGGCTGCCTTTGCTGCTTCTCCCAGCCCCAGACACAAAGCAGCCTCTTTCCCTTTCCCAAACACCACTTTTCCCTTCCCTCATTCCCACCAAGTCCCGTGCACTGGGATCAATCCTCCCTCAGACTGAAAGGGACCTTTCTCCTGTCCTGTGGGCAGAGCTGGCACTGCTGGAGTGTGTCACAGCCTGCCTGGAATGCAGACACAGCACCGAGCTGCTGGCCTGGCTCTGCTCCAGCTGTCAGAGCAGTGGGAAGGGAAACAGCTCCATCTCCCCCGGGAGCACTTTGCTCTCTGGCAGCCCCTGGCCCCAGCTCTCATCACGTTCTGTCACAGCTGAGATGGCCCCAGTGCCCAGAGTGTCACCACACAGTATCAGAGAGCTTCAACCCACACACAGTGACATCATTGCACTTCAGAGGGCTTCAGGAATGAGCAGGGAGGTCCTTCTGCCCCTGCCCTGGGCACTGCTGGGGTCACACCTCGAGTGCTGTGCCCAGTCCTGGCCCCTCAGTTTGGGAAGGACTTTGGGATGTTTGAGCCCATCCAGAGGGGGCTGGAGAGGGGCTGGGAACACAAACCCTGAGAGGAACCCCTGAGGGAGCTGGGGGTGCTCAGCCTGGAGAAAAGGAGACTCAGGGGTGCCCCCATCACTCTGCACACCCCCTGAAGGGTGCCTGTGCTCAGCTGGGGCTGGGCTCTGTCCCCAGGAACTGACACAACCAGAGGACACAGCCTCGAGCTGTGCCAAGGGAAATACAGGTTGGATAGCAGGGAAAAGTTTTTCACAGAAAGGTGACAAAGTTCTGGAATGTTCTGCCCGGGGAGGTGGTGGAGTCCCCATCCCTGGGTGTGTTTAACAGAGCCTGGATGTGGCACTGGGTGCCAGGGTTTAGTTGGGGGGCTGAGGCTGGGTTGGACTCGGTGGTCTTGAAGGTCTCTTCCAACCTGGTCATTCTGAGAATTCTGTGAAGTATCTGCCCTGTTTGTTCTTCAGCCCAGCCTTTATCCCCTCATGCTCACACATCACACCTGCGTGCCCTCTGTGGTTGCTCAGCACACCTGGGCACTCCATGGCTTGGTGCTGCACACCTGGGCACTCCATGGCTCAGTGCTGCTCACCTGGGCACCCCATGGCTCAGTGCTGCTCACGTGGGCACTCCATGGCTGTCAGTGCTGCTCACCTGGGCACTCCATGGCTGTCAGTGCTGCTCACCTGGGCACCCCATGGCTGTCAGTGCTGCTCACCTGGGCACTCCATGGCTCACTGCTGCTCACCTGGGCACTCCATGGCTGTCAGTGCTGCTCACCTGGGCACTCCATGTCCCGTTGCTGTCAGTGCTGCTCACCTGTCCTGCACAGCTGCACCCATTGGGGATGGGGCTCACCCCACTGCCAATCACCACAAACTGTGTGCCTGCAGCATTCCATGGCCTCTGGAAGGATGGGTCAGGTACCAGTGCGTGCTGCCTGCCCTGCCTTGCCCTGCCCTGCCCTGGCAGCAGGAGGTGAGGAGCAGGGGCAGAGGAACGCCTGCAAGGCTTGTCTGGAGCTCATTGCTGTGCTTGCTTGGGCCACAGAACAGGGAGAGGATGTGCCACCAGGTCAGGACAGACTGTCAGAAATGACTCCATGGCACACTGGGTGAGGCAGAAACCTGTCAGGGCTTCTCCACAGTCCCAGGGGAAGGGCTCTACCCCTCCCCAGGGCTCCCTGCCACCTGTGCATTGCCCAAGGGCTGGAATCTCACACCAGCTCAGAAAACAGGAGCCAAGGGCTCTTCTAGCCCACCTCTCCTGCCATGAGATAGAATCAACTCCTCCCATCCCAGCACAATCACCACATCAACCTCATCACAGCGAGAGGAGAGGAGAGGAGAGGAGAGGAGAGGAGAGGAGAGGAGAGGAGAGGAGAGGAGAGGAGAGGAGAGGAGAGGAGAGGAGAGGAGAGGAGAGGAGAGGAGAGGAGAGGAGAGGAGAGGGAGAGGAGAGGAGAGGAGAGGAGAGGAGGAAGGAGAGGAGAGGAGAGGAGAGGAGAGGAGAGGAGAGGAGAGGAGAGAGGAGAGGAGAGGAGAGAGGAGAGGAGGGAGGAGAGGAGAGGAGAGGAGGAGAGGAGAGGAGAGAGAGGAGGAGAGGAGGAGGAGAGGAGGAGGAGAGGAGGAGGAGAGGGAGAGGAGGAGGAGAGGAGAGGAGAGGAGAGGAGAGGAGAGGGAGGATGTTTTTAGGTGCCCTTTTTGGGAAGGGAGAGATTAGTGGGCCTTGGAGAGGAATGGTAGAGGATCTCACACCAAATGTGAGGAGAAGCAGAGCCCAGGAATGTGTGCTGGTGACAGGGAGCAGCAGCAGCAGCCCAGGGACACTCAGGGGCTGGATTTCTGGAATTTGGCTTGGGCCCTGGCTGGGCTCAGCTCCCTGTGCTCCAGGAGGAAGCTCTTTCCCTGAGCCAGCTCCCTGGAGCCCCAGCAGCCCCAGAGGGAATGTGGGGATGGCGGGAGCAGGGGAGGGCACACCTGTGCTGCTGGTGCTGTGAACAAAGGTGAAGGGGCAGTTTGTCATTGTCTGCCAGGACCTGCTCAGGAACACTAATGTGAAGTGAGAGAGCTCTTCAGTTTGTGGCACAGAGGGATAACAAGATCTGCTGGCTGGGAGCTGCAGTCAGGTTCTGTATCTTCAGAGACAGAACAGGAGGGGAGGAAGGGCAGCCCTGGGGGACAAAGGCTCCAAGCCTCCACTGCCAGTGCTTACAGACCCCCTCTTCTGTAACGGAGGGATCCTGCACCCATTCTGAAATGTCAAGGCTCCTTTCAGCACAAAAGAATGAAGAATTCCTTCCCCTCCCCAGGAAAATGCCAACATTGGCTTTCTCTTGCAAACTGGGTCAAAAACATTGCCACCCCAAATTTCCCTTCATCCCAGCAACTCCCAGAAACCCCAATATGCCAATGTTTGGCTTGGGGAATTGCAGCCCACTGAAATTGCCAAATGAAGATGCTTTGAGTTCATTACCACATTTCCCAGCCTTCTGCTGAAAGCCACCTCCTTTGACAATCTCTGTTTGGCCACTGGACATATTCCTTTGGATGCTGTTTTGCCCACTGCCCTCTCTGCGCCCTTGACCTTGTTCCTTGGCTGAACTGCACCACAGCACAATCAGCCCTTGATTCCCACAGGGCATCCCTCAGCTCAGGCAGGGAAGAAAAGCCTTTTGCATTTTGAGAGACAAAATCCTTCAGCAGAGTCAGCTCCCAATGCGCCTTAAAGTCTGGAGATCCCTCTTGGCTCCTGCCATGTGCACAGGAAAGAAAAATGTCACCTGAGATGGAAATCACCATGAAGCCACTTCTTCATGTCACAAATGTAATGAAGAGCAGGCACAAAATGAGACATTTCATTCTTGTGCCATATAAATCTAAAGGTTTTCTGCACCACTCCTAAATGGGGTGGAAATGCCCTCCTGAGTCCCTGTGTGACTGAAAGGTCCAGGGCTGGCTTCAGGAATGATCCATCCAACACAGACCAGGTGATTTTCCCTCTGTGGGAAGCAGCTGTAAAACATCAGTTTTACTGAGTGGATGAAATAAAAAAGCAGCAGCTCTGTTCAGCTCTGGCCTCTGGGTCTGTCTGTGGGTGTTTTGGGGAGCCCTGTCCCCAAACAGTGGGACAGGTGAGGTGTGTCCCCACTAGGGCATGACCAGGGGCTGGCAGCAGGTGAGGGTTGCTCCGTTTCACTGTTCAGTGCTGCATGTCCCAGGGTTTTGGCTACCAGGCACTCAAATGGGCAATGAAATGTTCATCCAAACACAAGAGGGAAAGCTCCTGGGCGGCTGAATGGCACCAGGCAGCCAGAGCAAGGGCTGATCATGGGAAACACCTGGGCTGAGATGGGAGTTCCCCATGCTCCACTTGTTCCCTGGACCATTTCGGGATGGTTTCTCCATGAAATGGAAATGTAATGTCTTCCAGCACCCCAGCTGGAGCTGGGGCTGCTCCCCCCACAGGGATGGAATGAAGCAGTTTTTACTTAGGCTCAATTCATCCAAAGGAAAAACTTGTTTTCCACGGCCTGAGCCTGGTTTCTCCCATGGCGGTGAGAAAGCTTCGGGTGATTTCAGTGGGAGAAGCAGGCTCTGGCTGCCTGCAGGTGCCTGGAGGCAGCAATCCCAAAGGATTTCCCTGCACACAGGCTCCTTTGATCGTGGCAAACACCCTGGCAGTGCCCAGATCCCAGAGATAGGGGCTCTGCTGCCAGCCTGGCTGTGCTTTCACAGCCCTTGCAGAGGAGTCTGCACGGCCAAGAGCAGCTCCTGCTGTGGCTGGGAGCAGCTGTCCCTCTGTCCAGCCTGGGGACACAGCCTGGGACACCTGGCCAGTATGGGAACACAGCCTGGGACACCTGGCCAGTATGGGAACACAGCCTGGGACACCTGGCCAGCCTGGGGACAGAGCCTGGGACACCTGGCCAGTATGGGAACACAGCCTGGGACACCTGGCCAGAGCAGGGACACAGCCTGGGACACCTGGCCAGCCTGGGGACAGAGCCTGGGACACCTGGCCAGAGCAGAGACACAGCCTGGGACACCTGGCCAGTATGGGAACACAGCCTGGGACACCCGGCCAGTATGGGAACACAGCCTAGGACACCTGGCCAGCCTGGGGACAGAGCCTGGGACACCTGGGAACACAGCCTAGGACACCTGGCAAGCCTGGGGACACAGCCTGGGACACCTGGCCAGCCTGGGGACACAGCCTGGGACACCTGGCCAGCCTGGGGACAGAGACTGGGACACCTGGCCAGTATGGGAACACAGCCTGGGACACCTGGCCAGTATGGGAACACAGCCTGGGACACCTGGCCAGAGCAGGGACACAGCCTAGGACACCTGGCCAGTATGGGAACACAGCCTGGGACACCTGGCCAGTATGGGAACACAGCCTGGGACACCTGGCCAGAGCAGGGACACAGCCTGGGACACCTGGCCAGTATGGGAACACAGCCTAGGACATCTGGCCAGCCTGGGGACAGAGCCTGGGACACCTGGCCAGAGTGGGGACAGAGCCTGGGACACCTGGCCAGAGTGGGGACACAGCCTGGGACACCTGGCCAGTATGGGAACACAGCCTAGGACACCTGGCCAGCCTGGGGACACAGCCTGGGACACCTGGCCAGTATGGGAACACAGCCTAGGACACCTGGCCAGCCTGGGGACACAGCCTGGGACACCTGGCCGGTCCCAGCACACGTCTGTGCAGGCAGGAAGGTGGGTCTGTGCTCAGGGACACAACCACTGGGCTGGTGATGCTATTTCAGAGAGCCCTGAGTGCTCTGAAGTGTGGCTGTGCCAGGCAGCCCTGGGCTGAGGGGGCATCATCTGCTGGGGACTTGGAGTTCAGTTCTCACCAGGTGACAGTGCCTTTTTCACCACGCTGCAGTGTCCCTCTCTCCAGGGGACAGTGTCCCTTTCCCCAGGTGACAGCATCCCTTTCTCCATGTGACAGTGTCCCTCTCTCCAGGGGACAGTGTCCCTGACAGGGAATGTGACAGTGTCCCTCTCTCCATGTGACAGTGTCCCTGACAGGGAATGTGACAGTGTCCCTCTCTCCAGGGGACAGTGTCCCTCTCGCCTCTGGCCTGTTGTTTGCTCTGAGGAGGGCAATGCCCACCTTCCCACACCTTTTCCCCTCCCTTCTTCAGGAACAGCAGCTCCCAAATCTGTTTCCTGCTGTGCCTCAGGAGGGGCTGTGAGGAGCCTGCTCAGCTCGTGCTGTCAGAGGTGCTGGGAATGCTGATCCCAGGGAATGCTGATCCCAGGGAATGCAGACCCCAGGGAATGCTGATCCCAGGGAACGCTGATCCCAGGGAATGCTGATCTGATCCCAGGGAATGCTGATCCCAGGGAGTGCTGATCCCAGGGAATGCTGATCCCAGGGAACGCAGACCCCAGGGAATGCTGATCCCAGGGAGTGCTGATCCCAGGGAATGCAGACCCCAGGGAATGCTGATCCCAGGGAATGCAGACCCCAGGCCATCTGCAGGCAGCAGCAGAGCTGTGATGTCTCAGCACCCCTTTCCAAGAGCCTGGCTGGAGCACAGCTGGACAGGGAACAGGGACCTTGTGCAGGATCCTCTGTCCTGCAGCACCCACCGAGGAGCCCAGGCAGGGATGTCTGTGTCCCCTGTGTGCCTGTCCCCTGTGAGTGCTCCAGGCCAGCACACTCCAGCCTGGGAGCTCCTGCTGCAGCTGCTCCCTGCTCTCGTGGAGCACAGGAGGAGCTCTGAGCCCAGCAGGGGCAGCGGGCACAGAGCTCTCCTTGCTGCTCCTCAGGCTGTATCATGGAGCCAGGCACCCGCTGTGCCTCGGCCCTGAGGGACCCTCCGAGTGCCAGCCCCACAGAAATGTCCCCCAGAGCCACCAGGGCCATGGCATGGCCTCCCAGGCCCCAGCAGGGAGGGACTGGCTCCCTTCCTCAAGTGCACACTGTCCAGGGACCTCTCCAAGCCAGCCTGAGCAGCTCTCGGCCTTTGGCAGGGCAGAGGATGGGGAGCCAACCCAGCTGGGAGAAGGATTTATGGGCAGACAATGAGGATTTTTCATGGTGTGACATTTTATTGTGCACTGGTGTGTTGTCATGAGTCCCATGAGTCACCACCAAGGCTGATCTGCACTTGCCAATCCTCAGCTCCTCTTTTGTCTGCTGGGTTTGCCTCTACCAGGGATTTAGCACTAATGGAATTAAAGTCTTTTGCCTCTGAATGAATTTGTGTCTGGCTCGTGCCAGAACACAGGCCTGCAGGGACAGGGGAAACAGGAGCACCTGTGGGGCTGGGAGAAGGGTCAGGAATGAGAGGCAGCATTTTCTGTGGTCACAGGCTCTGTATTTGCCCTTTTGGAGTTAAATGTGGGAACTGCAGGAGCCTCTGACCGCCAAGTGCAGTGCACAGCCCAGGGAGGTCTGCGCTGAGGGACCCCGTTCCTGTAAATGAAACATTCAAAGGCGTCTCCATCATGCAGAGCACCAGATGGACAAGTTACAAATTCAAAGGCTGCTTTGTGCCTTTTGCCCAGAGCAGCTGTGGCACCCTGCATCCCTGGCAGTGCCCAAGGCCAGGTCAGACAGGGCTGGAGCAGCCTGGGACAGGGGCAGGGGTCCCTGCCATGGTTATCTCCAGGTCCCTTCCAGCCCAAACTCCCTGTGATTTTGTGACTGTGTTTGTCCATGCCTGCTTTGGCACAGCATCTGGAGCTCAGGGAGACCCCTCTGTGGGTGGCAGGGGATGAAGCAGCCTGGCCAGTTGTGGTCCCAGAGAAGGAAGCCCAGGGTGTTACACATTCCCTTCTGGGTTTGGTACACAATGGGGGAAAACTGAGTTATTTCCATCACCCTCTGCAGTGCTGCATGTCCCAGATTTTTGGCTACCAAGCAGTCATTTCTGGTGGAAAAGCACAAGGTTCTCAGAGAGGATGGTCCTTCTCCAGGGCTCAGGTTGGAAATGAGGTGATGGACCCTGCAGGAGCTGGGAACAAGAGAGGAAAGTTCCTTCTTTCCTGCAGCTCCAGCCTTCAGTGTGAGCCCCACCATTCTGGCTGCTGGACACCAGTGCATCTTTAACCTGCAAAGTGTGCAGCTCCCTTTTCCTGAGGGTTTCACCTGCACAGGAGGGCCCTGGGCCCAGCTGGGGCAGATTCCCATCCCTGGGAGCAGCCACGTGGAAGAAGCTTCACACCCAGAGCCATCAGGCAATTGTTCTGTAGGAAAGCCTGTGCCAAAGATGTCAGTGCTGACATTGTGTTTATCCTGATCCATACCAGCTCCAGAGCTGTGATCCAGGAGCCAGGCAGGGCCCAGCCCTTCAGAGAGCATGGGGAGGCTGCTGGAATTTTATACAGATGTTTTATAACAGGTGTGCATTGACCTGTAACTTGAAAAACAAAAAAAGGCAAGCAGATTAACAACTCTGTTTTAAACAGGAGCTCTGTTTGTAGCGGGCCCCAGGGGGTAATACACAATTATGCACAGAAATGCTGCTTACAGCCAGCAGAAAATGACTACAGATGCATGAAGAGTGAGATTAATTCAGCACTAAACAATTTACCACCAACACATGTAGTGCTGTCTCCTGAAATGATCCTCCAGGAGCAGGCTGTGACCTAAAGCTGCGGCTCGGCTGGGCAGGACATTGAGGCTGAGTTTCCCTCATCCAGGACAGGACGGGACAGGACAGGACAGGACAGGACAGGACAGGACAGGACAGGACGGGACAGGACAGGACAGGACAGGACAGGACGGGACAGGACAGGACAGGACAGGACAGGACGGGACGGGACAGGACGGGACAGGACAGGACAGGACAGGACGGGACAGGACAGGACAGGACAGGACGGGACAGGACGGGACAGGACAGGACAGGACAGGACGGGACAGGACAGGACAGGACGGGACAGGACGGGACAGGACAGGACAGGGCCTTTTCCAGGCAGCGGAGCAGCCTGGGGAGCTGTGGCACCATTGCTGAGGGTGTGGGGGACACTGGTGGGACGCTGCCAGCTGAGGGGTGAATTTCCAGAGCAGCAGCTGAGCAGGGCAAGCTGAGCATTCCAGAACACAATTCCAGGTGTTTCCAGGGGGACTCAGTTCTGGGGTCTCATTCCCACTGTCAGTGTTCCAGAACACACAATCACAGAATGATTCTATGCAGGTGCTTTTATTGAAGAGCTCTGGGTGTCAGGGGCACAGACCCAAATCTGACCCTCCATGGGTTTGGGATTAACATGTTTTAATACCTTTATCGTTATATAACTACATGTTAATTATTAAACTTATATTGTTCTATTGTATACATTGATCTCATCTAAGCATGGATTCTTGTAACCTCCATCAAACACCCAAACATCGTTTCTCATTATTCGTGTTACAATTAAACAATAATTATATCTAATTATCAAACAGTTGTCACATTTAAGAATTGTATCATTTACCATATAACAATCATATCATTTATCATAGTCATTAAATGATTATACAGGTGCAGTTTTGCATGATCCAGTAAAGCCCAACATTTTCCCAGGGCCTACCAGGCCCAACCTTTCTTTCCAACTCCCCTGAATATCCATCCCATGATTTTAGAACCATTTTATGCCCATACCATCACCACCAGCCCACCCCTCATGGCAATTGCTGAGCGCTCATCCTGCTGCTACTGTCACCCTGGGGAAGGGTTTTAGTCAGAGAATCAGAGAATCACAGAATGGTGTGGACTAGAAGGGACTTAAAGCTCATCTGCTTTCAGCCCCCTGCCGTGGGACACCTTCCACAAGGCCAGGCTGCTCAAGAGCCCAAGAAATAAAGAAGAAGAATGAGGAAGAGGAGGAGCAGGAGGAAACTTGTCACTGTGATATTATCTGAAAAACCCCTTCACCAGGATTTCTTCTCCTGGCAAGATGAGAAGCCTCAGCTTCTCCATGTTTTGCTGCTTTGGAATGGGATTTGGAGAATTGTTTACCCAGCATGTGAAGTGTTTTTACTCAATGGCCAATCCCAGTCCAGCTGTGTTGGACTCTCTGGTCAGTCACGAGTTTTTATTATTCATCTTGTCTAGCCTTCTGATGTCTCTTTTCTCTTTTAGTATTTTAGTATATCATTATAATATAATATCATATAATATAATGTGAAAAATGCATGTATTTTATGATTGGCTTTTCGCAAATATTGAAATGAATATATATGTGTTGTGTTAGAAAGTAATGCTGTACTAATTCTCTTAAGTACTGTGTTAAATATAGTTTAGGTTATAAAAATTGTTAAAATAGAAACTATGCTATGTAAGATGCTTTGTTTAAAAGAAAGGACTCTCACTGAGATAGCAGCCACAAGATACCTAAATCTGTCAGAGAAAAAGAATTTATTGCCTTCTTATCAGAAGAAACTAACTCCTTCCTGCCTCAAAGGCGCTGTTAGGATTCAGAGGAAGAAGTTGACGATGACCAGACAGAATCCTGTATTTGAATGGAATTTATGCATCATGTATGAGGTGTATGAATATGCAACAGGCTACTGTTTTTAAGGGTTAATCCTTTGTTAATCCTGTGTTTCCTTTTTCAGGCTCGTGATGCCCAGAAAAAGGTACCCAGACATCCGTACTCTTTGTCTTTATTGTCTCGTATTGTCTTAACTCAATTTGTCCAAATTATTATTACTCTAATTGTATTACTATTTTTATAACCATTTTTATTACTATTAAACTTTTAAAAATTTTGAAAACAAGTGATTGGCATTTTTCATATAATATAATATAATATATATAATATAATATAATATAATATAATATAATATAATATAATATAATATAATATAATATAATATAATATAATATAACATAACATAACATAACATAATATAATATAATATAATATAATATAATATAATATAATATAATATAATATAATGTAATATAAATAATAAAATAATAAATCAGCTTTCTGAGAACTTGGACTCAAATCCTCATCTCTCACCTCGTCCTGGGGCCCCTCACAACACCACAACAGAAACTCACAACTGATCAGTCCCTCTCCTCCTTGGCTTCCACCCAGCTCTGTTCTTTCTGGATGCTTTTCCCCTGCAGAGCAGAGGCCTTGGACACGCTCCCTTCTCCCCCCAAGGGAGGTTAAGCTCCCCTCTGTGCTGAATTTGGGGGGAGCTGGAGCAGACAGGCCAAGGGGGCTCCACCAGCACGCCCCTAAGTGCAGAGAGCTCAGAGTCAGTCTCAGCTCTGTGTCCAAGCGTTTTGGGCACTGTGGGATGATGGAGACACCTCCAGCCCGGGCTGAGCACTCTGGGGTCACCCAGGGACACCAGCCCATCCTGTCCCGTGTCAGCCTGACAGAGCCCGCAGCTCTCCTTGGCCTGGTGCTGCAGGAAAGCTGTCAGCTCTGCTCATTCTGCAGCAGCTACAAACAAGGGCACGTCTGGCACCTTGCCTGGGGTGTAAATGGGTGTAAATGGGGTGTGAATGGGGTGTAAATGGGGAAAAGGGGGGCCGGACATGCCAGGCTGGGTTTGCAATGGACTGGGGCCGTCCCAGATTGGTGGCAAAGGAGCAGCAGCTCGTCAGGGGTGTCCTTGGAGCCCAGCAAAGTCCCCCAGCCCCTTAGAGCCTCCCTGAGGTCTCCCCCGGTGGCAGCTGCTGTCTGTCACCAGCCACAGGAGCCTGTGCTGCAGCTGGGCTGGAGGAGCCTTTGGTGTGGCTGCTCCCGAATTCATCCCAGTACCTTCCCCCCCTCTAATCCCCGGCCCCAAAAGAGAAAAGCACTCAGGAGGGCACTGCAGAAAGCCCCAAAGAGCCCCCAGGTGACAGGGGAGGTGCCTCAGGGTGTCCAGGAGGGCTCTGCAGGTCCCTGTCACACCCAGACCACGCTCATGCCCTGAGCCCCTGCCTGGAGCAGCTGGAATTTATGAACAAGATGATAAAGAAAGGAAAAAGAGCCCTGTCAAGGCTCTCTGTGTGTGCTGTAAATTGTCCATATATCAAAGATATTGCCCACATTCAGCATTTAATGCTATCGGTAAAAGTATAATGTGAGAGGCCGAAGAAGAAGTTGCTCACAGGGAAGGGTGAATATTCAGTGTGAAATATTAAGCCTGTAAAAGAGGCATTTCTCTTTTTGGCTGGAGTGCTGGTCTTTCTTCCTATTTAATTTACATAAATCAATGATGGAAAAAAAGTAATAACAGGACTCAGATTCTGTAGCTGCAGGGAACCTGAGGAACCTGGAGAAGGAGTTTGGGGATTATAGACACGCTCCAAAGAAAGCAGCATGGAGCTACTGATTTCTCTAAACTTTTCTAGTTTGCTTTGCTCAGAGAAGTCAGCTCCTGCTTTCTACAACCCAGGGGTGAGATCATGCCAGGAAAAACGAATAAAATTGTCATTGCAAACTCTGTGTTTGTTGGTTCATTGCTTTGATTTTCCACAAAATTTTGTCTTTTAAAATGGTGACTCAACCATTTCTGGCTAGTAAAAAAAAAAAACCAAAAAATAGAAGAAGATGGAAATACTCTGCATGATACTGGAACATCTCACTGGAAAGCCACCAAAGGGACAAATGACATCTCACCATGCATGGCCTCAGAACAAGAGAGGAGGGACCTGAAGGGGCAGTGCAGAGGTCAGGGCTGGAGGTCAGCGCCCTGCACTCTGAGCCTGTCCTACACCTCCCACTCTGAGCCTTGTGACCCACGGCTGGGGCTGTGTGGAACTGAGCCCAGGCCCTCCCTGGGCTGCTCTGGCACGGGGAGCTGGGACAGGCAGGGGCAGAGGATCAGAGGAGCTCTGGGTGCTGCTGGAGGGCTCCTGCGCCTGCCTTGCATCTCCTGCCTCGCAGCTCCTGCCCCTGCCTTGCAGCTCCTGCTCCTGCCTTGCAGCTCCTGCCTTGCAGCTCCTGCTTTGCATCTCCTGCTCCTGCCTTGCAGCTCCTGCCTTGCATCTCCTGCCTTGCATCTCCTGCCTTGCAGCTCCTTGCCTTGCCTTGCAGCTCCTGCCTTGCAGCTCCTGCCCCTGCCTTGCAGCTCCTGCCTTGCAGCTCCTGCCTTGCAGCTCCTGCTCCTGCCTTGCAGCTCCTGCCTTGCAGCTCTACGTGCAGCTCTACAAAATGAGAGCGTTTGGTCAAGACCCCAGAATTCAGCAAAGCCCTGATGCAGGAGGGCAGAAATGGGCTGGAAATGTGTTCTTCTAAGTGCCATAGCAAAAAAAAAACTTCCATGTACTTTTTTTCCTTCTGCCTTCCTTTGTTCCCCCCCCTGCCCTGAAGAAGCTGTTGATTATAATTTCAGTGCAGTTGGAGATGCAAAGCTTAATGGAGCGGGCCTTTCTATTTTCGTCCTCTGTGCATTGTCAGATGAAATAACATGGATTATATTTTGTTGTTGATGCACTGAATATTCTTGATATTTAAATCCAGCAGTGTTTATAGCAGGCTGAAATTCTGTGCTGGGATCAGAAAGGTTTGAGGCTTGCTTGTTTCTATTATTTATTTTGTGGGGAGATCGAGATTCTGCCTTGTGGTTTTGTGGGTTTTGTTTTCCTTTTTTTAACAAGGGGAAGTTAAAGAATCAATTGGAATGGCAGGGGTTGGCAGGGAACTAGATGATCTCCAAGGTCGCTCTCAACCCAGAGCATTCTGTGATTCCATGAATTCTGCCCTCCTTACCCAAAGCAAGCACCATCCTGATCCTTTCTTGGTCCTACAGGAAACAACTGCTACCAGCTTTGTGCTTGCTAAAGCCTAAACCTCCAGGGGCAATTCTTCATGGTTTCTTTTCCTATTTCTCCTTCTGGTGTGGTGTTTTCAGTCTGAGGTTCCTCCTTGCCCCACGGGGTGTCCTAAGGAGTTTAATTCCAAAGTTGCTGTTCTCTGTTCTTTGGCCAGGGGTGCCCCTGATCCAGGCTGAGATCTCTGAGAATTCTGCCTTCAGAGCCAGCACAGAGACCCTGCCTCTGCCAGGAGCCCCTCGTGGGCTGAGAGCAGGGGTAAATGGGCTAGGAGAACACATGGAGTGTTCAAGGGCAGTGGCAAAGGACCCCAAATCTAAACCCCCAGTTTAAGGATGTTCTCCAGATTAATGGGATGGTTCCATTTCAAACAGAGCTCAGCTTGCAGAACAGGGCACAAGGGAGGCCTGTGCTGGGTGAATTCAGTTCCCAGAGTGTCC
This sequence comes from Diglossa brunneiventris, assembly GCA_019023105.1. Taxonomy (NCBI): domain Eukaryota; kingdom Metazoa; phylum Chordata; class Aves; order Passeriformes; family Thraupidae; genus Diglossa; species Diglossa brunneiventris. Next base: position 438,432 of record CM032356.1, on the reverse strand, counting down.
CTGACTCGTTTTCCACATTTCTTTGTGTTCATTTGGAATGCATTCAACACCAAGGGTGCTCTGCAGCTGCAGGGAGATGATCCCTCTTTTTCTGGGTAATTGCTGTTCAGTCTGGATATTTTAGCTGAAAGACAGAGGCGAGGTGGGCTCAGAGCCCACAGAGATTTCAAACTGATGGATAAGAGCTAAAAATTCCCCAAGAATCCCATCTACCAGTATGGATTCACTAAGGGTGGGATCCTTCAGCTGTCATCTCTTATCTTGCCCCAAAGATCCATTTCTAATCCCAAATTTGGAACTGTGAAGTGGAAATATTTAGTGTTCCAAGAGCAGCCAGCCAGTGCAGCTCAGGTTGGAAATTGCAGGATGTCCTGTAGGACGAGAAGGAGGCAGGAGGAAGGACTGGGTGCACGAGAGATGGCTCCTGGTTTGGTTTAGGAGTTGGTAAACTCCTCACCTGGTGGACATGGAGGGGTTGGAACTGGATGATCCCTAAGGTCCCTCCCAACCCAACCCATTCTCTGACTCTGTGACTCTGTGTGTGACTCTGTGATTCCTTGGAATGAGGTGGATTCAGCTGGGAAAACTGGGAATAGCTGAGCTGTGCTTTGGGAATTAGAAGAACAGAGGCAGGAATGGGGCAGTAAGACAGGGCAGGGTGCTGGAGCAGCGTGTGGGACGGGTGAGTGCAGAGATCTGAGGGCTCTGACAGCAGCGTGGCAGAGCCAGGCAACAACGGGGAACAGAGAGATTCTGGCACATTGATGCAAACACACAAGAGCTCAAGGTCCTGAGGAGCCCTTGAAGCTGAAATAGCATCCAGACAAGGCCCCACTCAAGGCTCAGCACTCAGGGCTGAGTGAATGTGGAGCAGCCCTGGCAGCTTTATCCTGCCCACTCCTCCCAGGCTGCCGAACACTCACAGCCCCAGGGGCTTCTTTAATTCAAATTAAGCTGTGCTCCTTCTCTCCCTCTCTCAGTGGACAAGGCAACAGCTGATCTCAGTCCCTTTCCAACAACCTTTCCCTCGTCAGAAGAAGTTGCCATGCCAACCTTTCCTTCTGTTGCCAAGCAGAGCATGGAGGGGCATCTCTGCTCCGGGCCCAGCCCCAGGCACAGCCTCGGAGGAGCCTCCTCCTCCTCCTCCTCCTCCTCCTCCTCCTCCTCCTCCTCCTCCTCTCCTCCTCCTCCTCCTCCTCCACATGGAACTCAGAGCTCCCAGGCTGGGCAGGGGTGACTCTCCTGGCCCAGGTGAGTGGCACCACCCAAGCAATGCTCCCAGCTGTGCCCGAGCTCTTCCCTCTGCCCTTTCCTGGCACAGCCATGCATGGCACCAAGGCATTGGGGGCCTTTTCCTCATGGGGGGCTCAGGCAGAAGGGAGAGGTTGACTCTGAGGAACCAGAGGAGCTCTGACCTTGGAATCACGTGCCAAAGCCTTGGCAGTGTCCCTGGGAGGTTCTCTCTGCTCGGGAGGAGCCGTGCTGGGGTCAGTGAGTCAGGGGAGGGAGCAGGACAGGCCCAGCACTCAGGCCGCACACCAGAACGGGTCCAGAAAATCACACTCCTTAAAGGGCCTGCAGAGACAGGGCACAGGGAATGGCTCCCACTGCCAGAGGGAGGGATGGATGGGACATTGGGAATTGGGAATTGCTCCCTGGGAGGGTGTGAGGCCCTGGCACAGGCGCCCAGAGCAGCTGGGGCTGCCCCTGGATCCCTGATTGTTGAAGGGCCTGATTGTTGCTGGGGACAGAAGAAATGAATTGGCCTTTTAAACAGAGCAAAGAGAAGATGGAGCAAGCTCAGAGATGAGGAAGAACCAGTTTGTCTCATACAGCTTCCCCAGGAGCAGCTGCTTCAGAGGAGAAACAGAACCACAGAGTCACAGAATGGGTTGGGTCGGAAGGGACCTGAAAGCCCATCCAGCTCCAGCCCCTGCCATGAGCAGGGACACCTCCAGTGCCCCAGGCTGTCCAGAGCCATGGGCAGGGTCACCTCCAGTGCCCCAGGCTGCCCAGAGCCATGGGCAGGGACACCTCCAGTGCCCCAGGACACCTGCAGTGCCCCAGACTGCCAGAGCCATGGGCAGGGACACCTCCAGTGCCCCAGGACACCTCCAGTGCCCCAGACTGCCCAGAGCCATGGCAGGGTCACCTCCAGTGCCCCAGGCTGCCCAGAGCCATGGGCAGGGACACCTGCAGTGCCCCAGGCTGCCCAGAGCCATGGCAGGGTCACCTCCAGTGCCCCAGGCTGCCCAGAGCCATGGGCAGGGTCACTTCCAGTGCCCCAGGCTGCCCAGAGCCATGGCAGGGTCACCTCCAGTGCCCCAGGCTGCCCAGAGCCATGGGCAGGGACACCTGCAGTGCCCAGGCTGCCCAGAGCCATGGCAGGGTCACCTCCAGTGCCCCAGGACACCTGCAGTGCCCCAGGCTGCCCAGAGCCATGGGCAGGGACACCTCCAGTGCCCCAGGACACCTGCAGTGCCCCAGGCTGCCCAGAGCCTCATCCAGCCATGACCCTTGAAGGCTGTCCAGGGTGATAAGGCCAGTGTTGATGTGCCAATCAGACAAGGTTAAAGCTGCTCGAGGGGGATGCAGGAAAGTGCCCAAAGGATGCTCAGCTGTGTCAGCTCTGAGGGTGGGGGTGTGATTGTGTCAGCACTGGCAGTGCTGGTGTCATGTTCCACAGCTGTCCCACTTTGTGTCCCTGTTCCTCCACCTGGCCAATCTCAGCCCCCTTCTGCAGGGGACTCAATCACTGTCTCACCATCCTCCCTTTGAGTACTGATTGTCACCAAAGGTGGCCAAAGGAGAAAAGACCCCAAGAAGATGAAGAATTAATCCCTGTGCATTCACTGCACAGGATGGACAGGCCCTGGCACAGGTGCCCAGAGCAGCTGTGGCTGCCCCTGGATCCCTGGCAGTGCCCAAGGCCAGGTTGGACACTGGGGCTGGAGCAGCCTGGACAGTGGGAGGTGTCCCTGCCATGGCAGGGGTGGCACTGGGTGGCTTTGAAATTCTTTCTAACCCAAACCATTCTGGGATTCTGTGATATACAAGAAATCTGCATTTGCACAGATCTGGGAGGAGAACTGGGACAGGAAGCCCCTTGAAATGCATCTTCCCTTTGCCATGCCTCTCTGGGCAGCAGCAGCAGCAGCAGCAGGAGGCAGTCAGGGCTGGTACCTGGGTGCAGCTGAGGCGAGGATGTTCCAGCATGTTTGGGCATCAGCTGCCAATGAGACTGCTGTCCAGGGACAGGCTGCTGCTGCTCGAGGAGGGGATGATTTACAGAGCCCAGGAAGCACGAGCCTTGTAAGGAACAAAGCTGGGAATGAAGCTCCGTGCTCCACCTGAGCTGCTACCTAGCCGTGTGTGTGCTCAGAGCTCATCTTTAGTGCTGCTGGTGGCACACTGACAGACGGCTTAGTGAAAACAAATGTTAATGTTAATTAAGCTGGAAAACTTCCCAGATTTGGAGAATGAGAGTGTTTGCTTGGATAATAATTCAGATAGCCTGTGCCCTGCTCGGCACTCCCACAGGGAAACGCGATCACTCAGAAACAGGGCACCAAAGAACTGGAGCAGCCCATCCAGATCCCAAATCTCCTTCCCAGGATGGAGGGGGGCTGCTCCTTGCAGCATCTTTCCCAGCCCTTTGAGCACCCCAGGTTTCCCTGGCCCAGGTGAGCAGCCATCCCTCCCTTTCCTGGGGAGAATCTGCTGTGCTAGCAGAGCTGCAGCTCCTGACATGCTCCTAAATTCTCCTGGAGTTAATTTCACTCGGTGCTTCCAGATGATGATAATTAACCTCTCTTACTGCAGAGGACAGCAAATAGTGAGAGCTTGGAGGGATGACTGAGGATAGGCATGGCTTCTTTTGCATAGTCAGATCTCACTGCTTAATGGAAATAATTGTGGCTCTGTTGGCTTCAGCTGGTCTTCACTGACTTGCAGCAGCTGATGATCTGGCCCAGTGATTTTAAATTCCCTTCTACATATTTTTAATTCAAACCGTGGTCACCGGTGCCAGCCTGAGCCTTGTGAATTCCAGAGACGGGCTGTGGGCTAAAGAGATGCTCCAGCTCTTTTTCCAGGCATGGGAACATTTAGGTATTTATTTATTTGTTGCTGAAAGGACCGGGGGGAAAACATGATAATTAGGAAATGAGGAGATGCACACAAATAGAAACCCCTGGTAGCACTTCAATCTTTGCAGGAGGCCACGTGATGGCTCAACACGTTCCTATTTTCTGCTTCAGTGAGATGACACTCACATGGTGGATGCAGGCAGCTCCAGGTCCCAGCTGGCAGCTAGGCTCCCCCTGTGCTGGGTTCAGCCTCCTGGGCTCAGCTGGGCTCAGCAGGTCCCCGAGGGGCCCTGGGGCTCCCCAAGGCTCTCCCTGCAGTGCAGGGAGGCACACCAAGTGTGCTCTCACTGCCACTGCTTGGACATCTCCTCCAAACTCTGCCAGCTGGGCAGGAGCAGTTTTCCACTTCTGCCTCTGCCCTTCACGACCTTCACATGCCCACCCTGGTGTGTGGCAGCTCGGGGAGCCTCAGCCCTGGGCCGAGCTGTGCTCACACCGACACAGAATTTATGTCCTGGGAAAGCTGCCATTGGGTGCCCTTCCAGCAAAACCATCTCATCGAGGCACAATCCTCCTGGGCTGTCCCCCAAGCCCCAGGAAGGACACAGGCCACGCTGGATGAGGTGGGCCAGACTCCTCAATGCAGCTTGTCAGGTTGGTTTTTATCAGTGAATCAGAGAATGGTTTGGGTTGGAAGGGTCCTCAAATATCACCCAGTGCCACCCCTGCCATGGCAGGGACACCTCCCAGTGTCGCAGGTGCTCCCAGCCCCAGTGTCCAACCTGGCCCTGGGCACTGCCAGGGATCCAGGGGCAGCCCCAGCTGCTCTGGGCACCCTGTGCCACCTCCCCACCCTCCCAGGGAAGGATTTCTTCCCAATATCCCATCTAAAACTTCCTCTGTCACTCTGAAGTGATTCCCCCTGTCCTGTCCCTGCACACCCTTGCCCAAAGTGTCTCTCTGGTGGCTCCTCTGCAGGCACTGAAGGCTGCAATAAGATCCCCCCAAACCTTCCCTTCCCAAGGCTGAGCAATCCAATTCCCTTGGCTGAGATGTCCCTGCTCTGGCCAAGCTCCTGGATGTGACACACAGAGGGTGGCTGGGAGAGGAGCACTGAACCCCATCCTGACGCCTCAGAATTTCCTGAAACAGCCAAGCCCTGGAGCACTGTGCTGGTGATGCAGCAGCCCCCAGACACCGCTGCCCATTCCCTGTGACCTCTGATTTGTTACTGCATTTACCTGGTTAGCAACAGATTGAAAGGCTGAAATCAAAAGTGACTCTTTGAGGAAGAAATTCAGTCCTGATTTGAAAGCCTTCAGCAGCAGAGAGATGCAGCACTTTCCATGGCACTGCCTTCACCTGGTCGATCACTCTGCTAAAATTATTTCTATTTGAATATGTCAGGATTCCACTTCCAGTCATAAATATTCCTTTCTCCACAAGATTAAAGACTACTTTGCTAACCACAATTTTCTCCCTGTGAAAGTACTTACACACCTTAATCAAATTAGTCACCTCTCCATCTTCTTCTTTTTTTTTTTTTTTCTTTTATAAACTTTCTTTTATAGGCAGATTGGATGTGAAAGTCTCAGTGCAAGGCGCTTCCTGCAGATCTCCAGTAGTTTCTCTTACACACATTTTTTTTTGACTGTCTTCTGATCCTTCCCCAAATTCCTTTTAAAGCTGACAGCAGCCAACTGGCTGGTGTGCTCATCTCAGTCCCACTGGTGTCTCTCATTGAAGCAGAAGATGTTTCTCCTCTCCTAATTTCAGCTCCCTCCTGGTTTGCTCCAGGGTGTCTGTCGACGTCTTTGCTGCAGCCCCTCGGTGGAATTTCTGCTGCTCTGCTTGCTTGCCAAGACCCCTTAACCCCATTCCCTAACACTGTCTGCATTCTTTAACTCTCCACGGGTGCCTTTGAAAGTGTCTGTGTAAAATCCTTCCCGTCCCTGTCATGGCCAGGAACAGATTTACTCACGGTAAAAGCTCATGTTGAGCCGTGTGGGGTTTCCTGCATTCCTGTGCAGATTCCCCCCCCAGCCAGCATTTTAAGTGCATTAAAATGACCTAATAATTTTTAAACAAACACATTCCCAGTACTTTCTTAATATCTTCCTTGGTAATTATTCCTAATCATATTCATGAATTACAAATAAATCTCCTTTTAATTTTAAAACTGGGAGAGGAAGGTGAGAACATATTGAGGGCTGGAGAACAGGTTATCATTTTCTTTCTCCTCCCCCACCAAAGAGCCAAGTGTCATTGCTGAGATCCCTTGTGGCTCTAACATGCTCTACAATTCTTTATTCCTGGGACTTTCCTTAATGCCCTTAGTTTTCTGAGCAAACTATTTGAATTTCACAGCTTCTCATTTGTGCTAATTACCATCTTCCCTGTTCTGTTCTTCCTCTATTGTCCTTTTATTTGTAATTGTTGCCTTCGTTTTACCACGGGGGCCAAGATGGGATTTCAGGTCAGGCTGTCCTTTTACTCGATCTGCAAATAGTGGTTTTACACGGAGATGTGCTTTGTGTCAGAGCTCTGTTGTGCTGGAGATGGCGCAAAGACAGAATGACAAATCAGTCCTTGCAACAGTGCAAGAGCTAATTATAAAGCAGGAGAGAACAGTGGCCACGGGCAGATGGGGCTGCACAAGAAAACACTCAATTATCCCCAATTGCATGAGAAATGTCTCATCCAGGCAGATCTGAGTCCTGTCCTGTCCCTCCTGGAGGGACAGCAGCCCTGTGGTGGCACCAGTCCTGTCCATCCACCACTCCCCCAGCATGGACAGCTCACAGCCAAGCAAGAGGGGCACTTTCATTCCCAAAGATGACTTTTTGGGAAGCAAATTGGAATTAACATGTTCCAGGAAGCTCCCTGTCCTTCTCTGTGAGAAAAAGACCTTCCAAGGATGGAACTAATCCAAGAGAAAAATAACTTGGGACAATTTTGCTGTCACATTGCTATTGCCAAGGAAACCAGGTTGATCCAGCCACCACAGAAAGAGAAGAGAATAAAACAAAAAGGCTACAAAAATGGAACAATTTGAGGTTTCCAGCTGGTGGCACTATGGCAGATACAAATGGTCCAGGACTGGTCCTGGAAATTACATTCCTTACAAGGGCCTGCAGGGACAGGGCACAGGGAATGGCTCCCACTGCCAGAGGGCAGGGATGGATGGGATATGGGGAATTGGGAATTGTTCCCTGGCAGGGTGGGCAGGCCCTGGCACAGGTGCCCAGAGCAGCTGGGGCTGCCCCTGGATCCCTGGCAGTGCCCAGGGCCAGGCTGGACACTGGGGCTGGGGACAGTGGGAGGTGTCCCTGCCATGGCAGGGGGAACAAGACAGTTGTTCTTCCTTTTAAGATCCTTGCCAACCCAAACCATTCAGTAACTCTGGTGATCTGCTCAGAGTACTTGAGGTTTCTTCTGGCTTCATGAGGAAGCTACAGAAAACAGAGAGATCCTCCTGATCTGCACACAGGCTGTCCCAGAGGTGCTTCTGGAGCACTGCAAATGCCATTGAGCTGAGGCTCCCAGAGCTTTGTGTCCCCTCGGTCACTGGAGGCAGCTGTAGGCATTTCTGCAAGGTAGAAAAATGGATTGATGGATCAATTAATTGATCCATGAGTGATTGACAGCCTGGGAGCACAGCAGAGACAAAAACCTTCAGTCACCAGCCTAAACAGCAATTGTGGAAAAATTAAGGTTCATTTGTGAGCATTTTCCTTCCAGTGCTCCTGTCTCAGGACAGCAGAGGCGTCGCACAAACAAACACGCACACGCAGATCCAGTGTGACTGTCAAAAAGCCAGATGAGGAACAAGGAAAATGGGCACACAGTGTTCAGTCATAAAACCACTGGAAAAGATGCTCAACAATGAAGTGGAATTAAATGAAATTCTAGCCACTCAGAATGCATTATCCCTGCAGCATGTCCATGAAATCGCTCGCTGAATTGCAGAGTAATTTGCTCTTAGCCTGTGAAGCCTTTCTGGGCTCTTTCCTCCCTTTTATTCTCCCCTTCCCCAATTCTTTTTTTTTTTTTTTTTTTTCTTGTTAGCAATCATTTGGGAGCTCGTTCCTCACTCATTTTGCTCCCAAAGGAAATATTCTGCGAGGGAACAATAGTGATGTGTCATGATGACGTTCCGGGTCACTCACTCAGGCAGTAATGTGCTCGCTCCCAATTGCTCTGCCTGTGTGCACTAAGCTGCTGCTGGAAGGGCTTTCATGTCCTTTAACTCTTTGCAGGATTCTGCCTCATCCTGCTGCACCCACGAGCCTGCCTTTGTGGAGGAGCAAACGGCTCGGGCTGACCTGGCAGCAGCCCACAGCAAGTGCTTTTCCTCAATAATCAGCAGCTCTGATGGGGATGAAGGGACAATAAAGCTCTGGAGAGGCTTGTGCTGGTGCAGAAGTTAAAAATTACTTGACCCAACAGTGATGGACAAATTCATTGCCCTAAAGAGCTCCTGTGCTGTAAATCCCCGTTGTGATGAGCTCCATCATCAGCTGGACAAAGTGTACAGCTGATTGTGTTTGATGAGTGCTAGTGAGGGGCTGGAAAGGATTTCATCAGGGATGTTCTCCCTGTGCCTGGCAGTGCCCAAGGCCAGGTTGGACACTGGGGCTGGGAGCACCCTGGGACGATGGGAGATGTCCCTGCCATGGCTGGAAAGGATTTCATCAGGGATGTTCTCCCTGTGCCTGGCAGTGCCCAAGGCCAGGCTGGGCATGGGGCTGGAGCAGCCTGGGACAGTGGGAGGTGTCCCTGCCATGGCAGGGGTGGCACTGGGTGGATTTGAGGTCCCTTCCACCCAAACCATTCCATGGCTCTGTGATTCCATGTGGATGCTGATGTAGCTCCCAGGGAAGGTGGGGTCCCTGCTCTGCAGTTTGGGATCTGGCTGTGGATCCCAAAGGATCCTGCCCAAGTCCAGCAGCATCCCCTGCTCTGGGCCTGCTTTCCTGAAGACATTTAGCTCAGGCAGCTGTGCTGCCTCTGCTCCTCCCTCTGTCTGGCTGCACATCTTTCTCTTGGACAGCAGCTTTTGATAATTTGATAATTTCAACCAAAGGGAGCATCTTCAATATATTAAACTGTGAATGCATTAAACTAATTTGGACTTAATGAAAACACACAGCTGGGCAGCAGAAAGCCTTTTTATTACTGAAGCCCATGGGTTCATCCTCTGTGTGATCAGGGAAAGGCTGAGGGAGCTGGGGCTGCTCAGCTGGAGAGGAGCCCCAGCTGAGAGGGGCCCTAAGCCCTGGGTGTCCCTGTCTGTCCTTGAGTGTTCTTGGGTGTCTCAGGGTCTCTCTGGGGGTGCCCATATGTCCCCATGTGTCACTGGCTGTCCCTGGCTGTCCCTGAGTGTCCGTGGATGTCCCTGTGTGTCCCTGTGTGTCCCTGTCTGTCCTTGGGTGTCCCTGTCTGTCCCTGGGTGACCTTGGGTGTCCATGGACGTCCCTGTGTGTCCCTATGTGTCCTTGTCTGTCCTTGGGTGTCCTTGGGTGCCCCAGAGCTCCTGAGCCCAGGAGCTGCCCCTGCCCAGGAGGCAGAGCTGCTGCCCTGGCAGTGCCAGCCCTGAGCAGAGCCCAGAGAGGGGCTGGAGTCCCCTCCCTGGGGACATTGCAGAGCCCCAGGGACACTCTGCTGTGCCCTGGGCTCTGGGCTGGCCCTGCTGGAGCAGGGAGGTGGCACCAGGTGACAGCTGTGGAGCCTCCAGCCTGAGCCAGCCTGGGATCTGTGACTGATCTCCAAATCCCCGTAGGGAGCAGAGAGGCTGCCCGAGCTGCCCCGTTCCAATCAGAGGCACTGATTGCCACAATGAACAGCCCTGAGACACAGACTCATCCTGCTCACGCCTCCTGGTGCCTCTCCTGCCCCTGGAGAAGGGTTTGAGGAGCTGCTGGAGCTGAGCACAGGAGCTGCTGCCGTGTGGGTGATGACACAGAGGAGCCTCCAGCCCTGCCTGCTCTGCTTTGGGGCATTTTTATTGAAAAAGAGGAGACAATCTGTTCGTTTCACAGATGCTCAACAGCTCTGCAGAAATAATACAGGTGTGCTCAGAAATAAATCAGCTTTGTTTACTGTGTAATTAAGTCAGGAAAAAAAGAAGGCAGCATTGGAAAGGTTTTCTGCCTTTTTTTTTTCCTTTTGGAAACAGCTTTTCAATCCCATCAAAGGAAATCCAGGACGTTCGGCAATGCTGACAACAAAACCAGAGTTTGATCAAAAATAAGACAAACAAACCAGTAGGGCCTTTAAGTTTGGAGGGGGTGGAGGAAGACTTGAAAGTAATTTTTTAAATTATTATATCTGTATGGCTAAATTTGTAGTGCTCCTGGAGCCTTTAGTCCCGCCAAGACTCACGGACATGTTTAACTCACAGCACCACGAGCACCTGCACGTCACGGGCTTCAATCTGCTCTCTCATGCTGGGAGTCAATAACTGGATCTGGACACCAAAAATTGAGTTAAAAAATAAATAGTCTGGATGCTATTCATCTGCCATACCACAAGGCTTCCATCGGGCCCGTGTCCTTGTGTCTCTTTTCAATGACATCTCTGCTCCTGCATCTCTCCACACATCTGTGGTGTCAGTCCCACTGAATGTGCTGTATCTGCTCAGAACAACCTCCACAGAGGCCAGGAACTGATCCAGCAGCTGCCAGGAACAGCGAGTGCAGCCACAGAGCATCCCCTGGCACCACAGCAGGGCTGCCCTGCTCCCCCCAGAGCTGCCATGGGAGCACCACGGGCTCAGTGACAGGACCTGAGTGAGCTGCTGGAGCCCAGAGCCACCCTGATCCCCCCAGAGCCGCCCTGATCCCCCCAGAGCTGCCCTGATCCCCCAGAGCTGCCAGATCCCCCAGAGCTGCCCTGATCCCCCAGAGCTGCTCTGATCCCCCCAGAGCTGCTCTGATCCCCCAGAGCTGCCCTGATCCCCCAGAACTGCCCTGATCCCCCAGAGCTGCCCTGATCCCCCAGAGCTGCCTGATCCCCTCAGGGCTGCCCCGATCCCCCAGAGCTGCCCTGATCCCCCCAGAGCTGCTCTGATCCCCCAGAGCCACCCTGATCCCCCCCAGGGCTGCCCTGATCCCCCAGAGCTGCCCTGAGCCTCCCTGATCCCCCAGAGCTGCCCTGATCCCCCCCAGAGCTGCCCTGATCCCCCCAGGGCTGCTCTGATCCCCCAGAGCTGCCCTGATCACCCAGAGCTGCTCTGATCCCCCAGAGCTGCCCCGATCCCCCAGAGCTGCCCTGATCCCCCAGAGCTGCCCTGATCCCCCAGAGCTGCCCTGATCCCCCCAGAGCTGCCCTGATCCCCCCAGGGCTGCTCTGATCCCCCCAGAGCTGCCCTGATCACCCAGAGCTGCCCTGGGACCGTCACTGGCTCCCTGACAGGACCTGTGTGACCCTGCTGGAGCCCAGGGCTGGAACACCCAACTGGGAGGGGGCTGATCCCAAGGGGGCAGCAGGAAAGGGGCTCTGCCTTTGGCCAGGGGCCTGCAGGGGCAGCACGAGTGACATGGGCTTCCCTGCCAGAGGGCAGGGTTAGAAGGGAGTGGGTTATCCCTCAGTGGTCTCTTTCCTAGCCTGAACCACAGAATTGTGGAATGGTTTGGGCTGGGCAGGATTTCAGAGCTCACCTCATTCCATCCCTGCCATAGCAGGGAGCCCTTCCATATCCCAGGTGGATTCCAAGCCCAATGTCCAACCTGGCCTTGGACACTCCAGAGATCCAGGGGCAGCCCCAGCTGCTCTGGGAATTGCAGCCCAGGCAGGAATTCCTTGCCAAGATCCCAGCCCAATGTCCCCTTTCCCAGTGGGAGCCATTCCCTGGCTCCTGTCCCTGCAGGCCTTGTCCCCAGTCCCTCTGCAGCTCTCCTGGAGCCCCTCCAGGCCCTGCCAGGGGCTCTGAGCTCTGCCTGGAGCCTTCCCTTCTCCAGGGGAACATTCCCAGCTCTGCCAGCCTGGCTCCAGAGCAGAGGGGCTCCAGCCCTGCAGCAGCTCCGGGGCCTCCTCTGGGCTCTCTGCAGCAGCTCCACGTCCTCCTGCTGTTGGCCCCAGGCTGGGGCAGCTCTGCAGGTGGGCTCTCACCTGAGGGAGGGGCACAGGGACACAATTCCCACCTTGCCTTTGCCATCAGCCCAGGGCTGAGCAGGGGCTCTGGGCTGGGCAGGTCCTGCTCTCCCCCACCTCCTCTCTGAGCCAGTGCAGTGATGAGCTGAACACCAAAGGCTGCTGAGATCTGAGTTGTTTTGTCCCTAGAAGTGTGAACAAGTGACCTGGGCATTCCTGTCCCCCAGACAGATGTGCTGCCTCCTCCCCGAGCCCAGAGCTGGGGGCTGTGAGCCAGGCAGAGCCTTCTCTCCCTCTCCCCGTGCTGCCCCAGGCTGTGCTGCACCCAGCTCAGCCCCTGCTGCCCTCCCTCTGCACAGCCCTGCTCCTCTCACCGGCAGATTTAAGGAAGAAATAATAGCAGTAGGTCATTATGACGTTTTAGTGCGTGCTTTGCAGGGCATCATGACTCACTGATTCAGGGAAGAACTTTGCAGCTTGCTACAAAATTGCCTGTTTCAATCAATCCTGCGGGTGGCTTCTCTGGGAATTTTATGAGGTGTAACATATATGTGTGTGTGAGTGCATATATTTATATTTATATTTATATATATGTGTGTGTATGTATGTATTGGGGGAGCAGTATTTATTTTTGTTTCTGGAAGAAGCAGTTAAATGCAGAAATGGAAATTCAGAAATGCAAAGCAGGAAGGTTCAAGGTGCTAAAGCAGCACAGCACTCTGCCAGGGCAGGAGGGAAGAGCTGCCAGGAGCAGCCCTGCAGGGACACCCCAGGCAGGGTCCTGTCTCTGTTTGTGTCTCTGTGAGCTGCGGGCAGTTCCAACCTCCTCTGCAAACTCTCAGGGTCTCTGTGAGCTGCGGGCAGTTCCAACCTCCTCTCCAAACTCTCAGGGTCTCTGTGATTGGGGGCAGTTCCCCCTCCTCTGCCTCCAAACTCTCAGGGTCTCTGTGACTGGGGACAGCCCCCATCTCCTCTCCAAACTCTCAGGGTCTCTGTGAGCTGGGGACAGCCCCCATCTCCTCTCCAAACTCTCAGGGTCTCTGTGACTGGGGACAGCCCCCATCTCCTCTCCAAACTCTCAGGGTCTCTGTGATTGGGGGCAGTCCCCATCTCCTCTCCAAACTCTCAGGGTCTCTGTGACTGGGGGCAGTCCCCCCTCCTCTGCCTCCAAACTCTCAGGCCGGTGATTCCTGAGCTTCGTCAGCCTTCATGTCATGGATGACTGGGCCATAAATCAACCTGCTGCTGCTGCTGCTGCTGCACAAGAGCACATTTCCTCTGCATTGTTTTCCTTTTGGCTTCTGCTCAGGGAGGTGTGAGTCCCTGGGGATGCAGAGAGCTCGGGCAGGGCTGGTGCAGGGAGCTGTGCCAGCCCTGGGCACATGGAGGCGCACAATGGGAAAACCAAAACCCCACACTTCCACCTCCACCTTTTCCTGAAGGAACAACATCGGCCCTGGAGGCAGCATTCTGAAACAAATCTCCAGAAATACAAGATATTAGATAAAACCAGGGCCCGTGGGTGCTGCTCCCTGTATCTTGTGGCTAGAAGGGCCATTTAAATCATCTGGGGCTTGCTGAGGACTAACAAACACAGAGATCCATTAGGGGTCATAGAATAATAGAAACACTGAGTATCCTGAGCTGGGAGGCCCTCACAGGGATCACTCAGCCCAGCTCTTGTCCTTGCCCAGACCCCCAAAATCCCACCTGGGCATCCCTGGAGCACTGTCCCAAGGCTCCTGGAGCTCTGGCAGCCTCGGGGCTGTGCCCATTCCCTGGGCAGCCTGGGCAGTGCCAGCACCCTCGGGGGATGACCCTTTCCTGATCTCCAGCCTGACCTGCCCTGGCCCAGCCTGAGCTGTTCCCTGTCTCTGTCCCAGAGGTGGGAGCTGTCCCCGCTGAGCTCTGCCCTCAGTCTCCTCTGCCCTCAGCCACCCCTCACGGGGGCTCCCTCTGGGCCTTCCATCCTGATCCTCCTCCACCCTTTCATCCTCCTCCAGACTCTGGATGAACCCACAGAGCTGCTGGGTCTCTCCTGGCACCCGTGTGCCAGGGCCATGGCTGGCTGTCCCAAACTGTGCCAGCTGCCCCAGGTAACAGTGCTGCACAGGGGCATTTCCTAGAGACATGGGCTGTGGGAATCTGGGCCTGCTGAACTGGAGTGCTAAACCACCAGGGCCTGCCCTGTACAGCAGAATCAGAGAATCCTGCAATGGTTTGGTTTGGATTGGATTGGATTGGATTGGATTGGATTGGATTGGATTGGATTGGATTGGATTGGATTGGATTGGATGGGGTTGGGTTGGGTTGGGCTGGATTGGATTGGATTGGATGGGGTTGGGTTGGATTGGATTGGGTTGGGTTGGGTTGGATTGGATTGGATTGGATTGGATTGGATTGGATTGGATTGGATTGGATTGGGTTGGGTTGGATTGGGTTGGATTGGGTTGGGTTGGATTGGATTGGGTTGGATTGGGTTGGATTGATTGGGTGGGTTGGGTTGGGTTGGATTGGGTTGGATTGGGTTGGGTTGGATTGGATTGGGTTGGATTGGGTTGGATTGGGTTGGGTTGGGTTGGGTTGGGTTGGGTTGGATTGGGTTGGATTGGGTTGGGTTGGATGGATTGGATTGGGTTGGATTGGGTTGGATGGATTGGGTTGGGTTGGGTTGGATTGGGTTGGATTGGATTGGGTTGGGTTGGATTGGGTTGGGTTGGATTGGGTTGGATTGGGTTGGGTTGGGTTGGATTGGATTGGGTTGGGTTGGATTGGGTTGGATTGGATTGGGTTGGGTTGGATTGGATTGGGTTGGGTTGGGTTGGATTGGATTGGATTGGATTGGGTTGGGTTGGATTGGATTGGGTTGGGTTGGATTGGATTGGATTGGATGGGGTTGCGTTGGATTGGATTGGGTTGGATTGGATTGGATTGGATTGGGTTGGGTTGGATTGGGTTGGATTGGGTTGGATTGGATTGGGTTGGGTTGGATTGGATTGGGTTGGATTGGGTTGGATTGGATTGGGTTGGATTGGGTTGGGTTGGATTGGGTTGGGTTGGGTTGGGTTGGATTGGGTTGGGTTGGGTTGGATTGGATTGGGTTGGGTTGGGTTGGATTGGATTGGATTGGGTTGGATTGGATTGGATTGGGTTGCACTGGAGGGCCCTTTAAAAGCCATCTGTCCAGCCCCCTGCCATGGCCAGGGGCACCTTCCAGCAGCCCAGAGTGCTCAGAGCCCAGCCTGACCTTGGATGTTGGCAGGGATGGGGCAGCCACAGCTTCTCTGTGCCAGTGGTTTTGCATCCCTGTAATAAAAATCTCCTTCCTCTGACCTGCTCTAAATCCACCCTCTTCCCTGTGATGCCTCTCCTGGCTGTGGGCTGCAGGTGTCCCATTGCTGCAGAAGGTGTCCCATGGCTGCTGAAGGTGTCCCATGGCTGCAGGTGTGTCCCATGGCTGCAGGTGTGTCCCACGGGTGCAGAAGGTGTCCCATGGCTGCAGGTGTGTCCCATGGCTGCTGAAGGTGTCCCATGGCTGCTGAAGGTGTCCCATTGCTGCAGAAGGTGTCCCATGGCTGCAGAAGGTGTCCCATGGCTGCAGGTGTGTCCCATGGCTGCTGAAGGTGTCCCATGGGTGCAGAAGGTGTCCCATGGCTGCAGGTGTGTCCCATGGCTGCTGAAGGTGTCCCATGGCTGCAGGTGTGTCCCATGGCTGCAGAAGGTGTCTCATGGGTGCAGAAGATGTCCCATGGGTGCAGAAGGTGTCCCATGGCTGCTGAAGGAAGGGCATCCAAGGTTAGGACAATAAGCAGGACCCCCAGAGCAAACAGATTGATTTTGGGGTAGATTTTGCTTTTTCCCCCATTGCACAGCTCCTGTACTGAGCTGCAGAGTGAGCCCCTTTCCTGAGAGGGCCCCAGGGGAGCCCCAGGTCTGAGAAGGTGCCAGGGGTTGTGGGCACTGCAGGGCTCACAGAGCCAGGTGTGCAGGGCAGGGCAGCTCTGGGGACACAGCCCTGGTGTTATGAGTAGAAAAGCTGCCCATTTTTTAAAAAGGTTGCAGAGTTCACAAGTTGGGCTAGCTGCTGCCAGGGTGGAGTTCTAACTGTTTGTTGTTGGAATCACCTGTCCTTTCATTAACTACCTGTCACTGATGGTTAAGAATTCCCCCTTTTGTCGAGTGGCACCCTGCTGCTTCCTAGAGGATGGCCCGCAGAAGATGAAGAGGAGGGGACATCGGAGTTGGCATGCAAATGACACCAGATCCAGCATGACACGGGAGAAACCCCTCACCAAACTTAGCCAAAAACCCCTAAAAACAATGAGCCAACACAAAATGGATGAATCAAAGTGATGTCTAGACGTGAGGAACAGAATCTAGTATCAGCTAAGACCCTTTTTACCCCTCACCCTAACCTAAGGATGTTGGCTGGACAGAGGAGCTCAAATGTTAAATTGGAAAATTAGGGAATCTCCTGAAGTTCTCGTGAGGATGGGACCCCCAGCTCTGCCCACAGACCAGTGGACACAGCTGCACTTTTGCTCCTCCTCGAGTCACTCCTGGGAGCAGCGGCGCCGTGAGCGCGGACCCGTCGGTTCTCCCCACCTGAGCTGATCACTTTTAACAAAGGCATTATAAAGGAGAAAGGTCTCCTGCCCGTGTTTATTTCACCTGGGAGCTGAGGCTGGCAGGGGGCTGTGCACAGCCAGCTGGGGCTCTGCCACCCTGCAGGGCTGGCTGGGGACACTGCGCTGGGCACAGCAGGGAGGCCCAGAGCAGCCTGGCCTTGCTGGAGTCCCGCCTTTCTGTGGGAACACTGATCCTTGTTTCCTTATCTGTCACACACCGCTCACACTGCATTTCCCCTTATATTTTCTATTTGAAAGTGCCAGAAGAAGCAGGGATTTCGTTACTCCCCTCCCACAGAGGCCAACGACTCAGCACAGGTAGAAATGGCATCTTAATTTCTCTTTTACTGAGCAGGTTGATACCTGCTAGAGCCAAGGGATGGCATTTCACCAAGAACAGGCTGCAAAACTCCACTGAAATGATAAACACTATGAGTGGACAATCACAACTCTTTCCCTGATGATATTTGAAAATGAGAAATTATGACATCCTATTTCAGTGGAACTGGGGGTTGGGACTTATTTAAAAATAGAAAGAAAAAAAAAAGTCCCCTTTCCAGGAAGAGCACTTAACTCTATGCAAGCAAAGTGGATAAAAGCAGCTCAGTAACAGCTCCAGTTGCACCGAGATTGTCTCCTGCATTCCTGCACATCTTTGCCTTTTTGACATTTAACTTTAATTTATAGCAATTTAGCTGCTCTTAGAGCCTGCACTGTGCGTTTGGAAAGCAAAGTGATCTGTTCAATGTTTGTCTGAAATTCAAATCAGGCACAAAGCGCCTTTGTCTTTCCCTCAGAAAAAAAGAGCCTCCCCCCCCCATCTGAACATGCTGATTTTGGCATAAAGAGGCAAATTATTCTTCTATTATAAATTCATTAATTGCTAAGAGGACAAGTACAAATCAGTTTGGTCAAGAGTTATGAAATCAGATGGCCATAGTGACATTCATAAACTGAATCCCAGAATGGTTTGGGTCAGGAGGGACATTAAATCCCACCCAGTGCCACCCCTGCCGTGGCAGGGACACCTCCCACTGTCCCAGGTGCTCCCAGCCCCAATGTCCAGCCTGGCCTTGGGCACTGCCAGGGATCCAGGGGCAGCCACAGCTGCTCTGGGCACCTGTGCCAGGGCCTGCCCACCCTGCCAGGGAACAATTCCCAATTCCCAATGTCCAATGGAAATCTCCCCTCCTTCAGTTGGACTCCATTCCCACTTTCCTGGCACTCCTGCTCCTCATGAACACCTTGTGTGTCTTCTCCTGATCCACATGCCTGGGACAGCAGGGAGATCTACTGCCACATCCCTGGGATAGCAGAGATCTACTGCCACACTGCTGGGATAGCAGAGATCTACTGCCACAGCCCTGGGATAGCAGAGAGATCTACTGCACACTGCTGGGATAGCAGAGATCTACTACACAGCCCTGGGATAGCAGAGATCTACTACACAGCCCTGGGATAGCAGAGATCTACTGCCACAGCCCTGGGATAGCAGAGAGATCTACTACACATCCCTGGGATAGCAGAGATCTACTGCCACAGCCCTGGGATAGCAGAGATCTACTGCCACACTGCTGGGATAGCAGAGAGATCTACTGCACAGCTCTGGGATAGCAGAGATCTACTGCCACAGCCTGGGATAGCAGAGAGATTACTGCCACACTGCTGGGATAGCAGAGAGATCTACTGCACAGCCCTGGGATAGCAGAGATCTACTGCCACAGCCCTGGGATAGCAGAGAGATCTACTGCACAGCCCTGGGATAGCAGAGATCTACTGCCACACTGCTGGGATAGCAGAGATCTACTGCCACAGCCCTGGGATAGCAGAGATCTACTGCCACACTGCTGGGATAGCAGAGATCTACTGCCACAGCCCTGGGATAGCAGAGATCTACTGCCACAGCCCTGGGATAGCAGAGATCTACTGCCACACTGCTGGGATAGCAGAGAGATCTACTGCACAGCCCTGGGATAGCAGAGATCTACTGCCACATCCCTGGGATAGCAGAGAGATCTACTGCACAGCCCTGGGATAGCAGAGAGATCTACTGCACAGCCCTGGGATAGCAGAGATCTACTGCCACCACTGCTGGGATAGCAGAGATCTACTGCACAGCCCTGGGATAGCAGAGATCTACTGCCACATCCCTGGGATAGCAGAGATCTACTGCCACATCCCTGGGATAGCAGAGAGATCTACTGCCACAGCCCTGGGATAGCAGAGAGATCTACTGCACAGCCCTGGGATAGCAGAGAGATCTACTGCACAGCCCTGGGATAGCAGAGAGATCTACTGCCACACTGCTGGGATAGCAGAGAGATCTACTGCCACAGCCCTGGGATAGCAGAGAGATCTACTGCCACACTGCTGGGATAGCAGAGAGATCTACTGCACACTGCTGGGATAGCAGAGATCTACTGCACAGCCCTGGGATAGCAGAGATCTACTGCACACTGCTGGGATAGCAGAGAGATCTACTGCCACAGCCCTGGGATAGCAGAGATCTACTGCCACAGCCTGGGATAGCAGAGAGATCTACTGCACACTGCTGGGATAGCAGAGATCTACTGCCACAGCCCTGGGATAGCAGAGATCTACTGCACAGCCCTGGGATAGCAGAGATCTACTGCCACATCCCTGGGATAGCAGAGATCTACTGCACACTGCTGGGATAGCAGAGAGATCTACTGCCACAGCCCTGGGATAGCAGAGAGATCTACTGCCACAGCCCTGGGATAGCAGAGAGATCTACTGCCACAGCCCTGGGATAGCAGAGAGGATTCTGTGCTGGGATTACAGGAGGATGCTGTGCCCTGTGCTGGGATTACAGGAGGATCCTGTGCCCTGTGCTGGGATTATGGGAGGATCCTGTGCTGGGATTACAGGAGGATCCTGTGCCCTGTGCTGGGATTACAGGAGGATCCTGTGCCCTGTGCTGGGATTACAGGAGGACCCTGTGCTGGGATTACAGGAGGATCCTGTGCCCTGTGCTGGGATTACAGGAGGATCCTGTGCCCTGTTCTGGGATTATGGGAGGGTCCTGTGCCACACGCCTGGGATAACAGGAGGATGCTGCACCCTGTGCCTGGCAGCACTGCATGCCCTCAAGAACCTGAGGGGTTCCTCGGGGCTGCTGTGGGAGGAAGCTGGAGCTGGATGGAGCCTCCTGTGTTGCCCTGGTTTTTTAAGTTTTTCTAAGAGGTGGCACTGTCATCCTCCAATCCCCTGTCACTTTTGGAAATCTGTAAATGTTAGAGTCAGAAATTAAAGTGCCCTCTTTTTTACCTTGGAGATTCCAGCGTTCGCATCATTTTATTTCGTGTCCTGGAGCGATACTCCTGTCCAAGGAGATTTGGGGAGAGGACCCTGCTCTGAGCCCACCCAGAATGACCCCCCAGTCCAACACCCTGCCCTGGTCAAAACTCAGCCTGGCACAGCAACAGTGAGAGGACACAGTGCTTGCTCCAGAGCATCCTTTTGTTTCCTCATGGAAATGTAACATCTGAAAGCTAAATAAATTCTCTCATCTGTGGAGGTCAGAAAATTGCTGATTTCTGCTGAGTTGAGGCGCCAGATCAGATCCCAGAGAGCCCAGGAGCTGCAGCTGGACAACAGGAACATGAGTGGGGACAAGGAACAGGACAACGTTTCTCTGGCAGCAGCGAAGGATTTAGTGTGGCACTGCTCAGAGTCACAGCTCTCTATAGGTGTAGAAATTAAAAATTGTTGGCTACTGAGATTTTTCTGTGCTGTTCACGAGCAATAATTCATCACCTGATATTCATTTTAGCAACACTAAAATAGTGATAAATGTCTGGGAAATAATTAATTCCAACTTTTTTTTTGTCTCTTTCTGCTCCTCAGTTCCTTGCCAGTGACCTGTGATTTTCCCAGGGTTGCTGACTATTCATAATTATTCAGTGATGACCTTGTGAATGTTCTTGGCCTTTCTGTTACTTTCAGGAGTCTGAGAGCAGGGACAGAGCTGAGGATTGGGGATTGTGGCCTCCAGGAGAGGTAAGTGGGACAGTGCACTGCAGCTGACTCCAGTCCCATCCCCGGTGCCTCTGGGCTGCCAGCTCCTTCCTTCCCATGGCCTGCTTGGGCAGCACAGAGGAATTTCTGGTGCCGGCAGGAGCTCCTGTGCTCACCTCACTGCAGGACAGGGGGAGAGATCCTCAGCCGGCAGTGCAGAGAGGGGACATCATAAAGGTCATGCCTCGAGTCAGAAGAGAAACTTAAAATTGGGTTTCTGGGGCAATTCCCCATTGGAGTTCCAGGACCTGTGCACAGCTCAACGTGAGTTGTTGCTCCTGGTGTGGGAGCAGTGCCTGGGATCCCACAGCCATCCTCCTTCGGGGCCTCTTTGAGCCTCCCAAATCCAACCAGAGCCCAGTCCTGGGCCAGCCTGGTGCTGGCTGGGGCAGCCACTTTGTGCAGCTCTACACTCTGCAGCCAGGAGCATCCCCAGAAAATGCACACTCAAAGCAGTCACTGACACTTCTGACCAGGTTTGCTCCAGCAGCTGCTGGCGGAAAAGCCCTTCTCAGCTTTCTCAGCTCTTACTGCAACGCCTTTGGTGGTGCCAAAACCCATCCTCAGGAGATCAACCCTCACCCCTCTCACTGACTCTCCTCTTTTGAGGCAATGTGAGCGCAGGGTGAGAATTTGCCATGCATCCCCTGCTTTTACAGCACAGCCTCGTGGTTTTTGTGATGGGCAAGTCCTCACAGAGTCATGGAATGGTCTGGGTGGGAAGGGATCTCAAAGCCGCCCAGTGCCCCCCTGCCATGGCAGGGACACCTCCCACTGTTCCAGGTGCTCCCAGCCCCAGTGTCCAGCCTGGCCTTGGGCACTGCCAGGGATCCAGGGGCAGCCCCAGCTGCTCTGGGCACCTGTGCCAGGGCCTGCCCACCTTCCCAGTCCTGGCTTTCCAAAGGCCCAAAGAAACTGGAAATGGTGGGACTCGGCACTTGTCAGCCCATTTGTCACTAACACATGGCTTCCCCCCATGTGTGCCCCTGCTCTGTTTGCTCATTGCCATGGCAGCTCCTCGCTGCCTCAAAGGCCATAATGTGCATATTAAGGACAGCAGAGTCTCCTCTTCTGCATAATATTCCTCTTCCCCAGTAATTCCTGCTGGGAGAATTATTCTTCCATAGCACAGACATGACAGCACTGAGCCCATAAAGTGGGAGCTGAGCTGCAGCACATCTTAGATAACTCCTATCTCCCTGCAAACCTGCAGTGATAAGGTATTTACCAGTGGCTTTGCAGAGCCCTTGCAGCCTTACCTCTCCGTGCACTGAGCCATCGCTTTCCCCTTCCATTAGGGAGATTTTTAACAGCAGTGACTGAGCTGGCGAGTGTGTGAGGATGGAGCCCAGGCTGAGGAGCAGCCCTAGCACAGCACAAAATAACACAAGTGAGCTCAAATGAGCACAAGTCAGCATGTGGGGTCAGTGTGAGGATGGAGCCCAGGCTGAGGAGCAGCCCTAGCACAGCACAAATGAGCACAAGTGAGCACAAATGAACACAAGTGAACACAAGTGAGCACAAATGAACACAAGTGAACACAAGTGAGCACAAATGAGTACAAGTGAGCATGAGGATGGAGCCCAGGCTGAGGAGCAGCCCTAGCACAGCACAAGTGAGTCTGTGCTGACTCAGGCACTCCTCCACGCTCATCACCCCTGTTTGAGCATGTGTGTATGCAGAGGAAAGCAGCTGCTAGTCTTACTTTGATAGAATCAGCTGGTTCCAAACAACCGTCATCTTCCTCTGCCCCTTTGCCTCATGGGACACATTGGCAGCCCTCCTTTTTATTTCTTGAATGGATTCTTTTCATAAAATGTCAATTTTTGTGACATGTCCCAGTCTGGCATCACTGCAGAGCATTAACTGAGCTCTGTCCTTTAATGTCACTGTTCCTCTGCTGCCCAGAGCAGCTGGGGCTGCCCCTGCATCCCTGGCAGTGCCCAAATCCAGGCTGGACATTGGGGTTGGAGCAGCCTGGGACACTGGGAGGTGTCCCTGCCATGGCAGGGGGTGGCGCTGGGGGGGGATTTAAGGTCCCTCCCAACCCATTCCATGATTCCCTGATTGTGTGAAACCCATTCCTGCTCAGCTGGGTTTCCTTCCCCTGTCTCTCCTCAACTGTTGCCACAATAAGTGCTCAGAACTGGGCAGGCTGAGGGGAGGCAGGGCAGGGAGGGCAGGTGTGACCCAGCCCCTCCCAGCCCCTGCCCCACTCCCCACCAGGGACCTGGAGGATCAGGAGGGTGAAAGCTGGAGAGCTGGTGGGCTGAGATAAAGCAACAGGGAAAGCAAAAAGCACACACACAAACAAACCAAGAAAACCAAGGAATTCAGTCCCCCCTTCCCAGTGGCAGCTGTTCAGCACCTCTGGAGAGCAGGGCCCTTCCCATGGGGACCTGGGGGGACAAACCCCATCACTCCAAATGGCTTCCCCTCCTCCTTCTTCCCCCGCTTTACGTGCTGGCAGTGATGTTCAAGGTGTGGGATATCCCCTGGGTCAGTCAGGGTCCCCTGTCCTGCCATGTCCCCTCCCCAGAGTGGCCCTCAGGGGCAGGAAAGGCCTGGGGGAGCTCAGCAGTAACACAAACCCCAGTGTGCAAAACCCAAACACAGCCCCACAGCAGCCCTGGGGAAAAACCACCTCCACCCCAGCAGAGCCAGCACACAGGGCTTCATCCCACTGAGCAGCTGTGCTCTGAA
Organism: Diglossa brunneiventris; assembly: GCA_019023105.1. Taxonomy (NCBI): domain Eukaryota; kingdom Metazoa; phylum Chordata; class Aves; order Passeriformes; family Thraupidae; genus Diglossa; species Diglossa brunneiventris. The sequence continues at coordinate 414,881 of CM032356.1, read as the reverse complement.
TCCCTTCCTTCCTTCCTTCCTTCCTTCCTTCCTTCCTTCCTTCCTTCCTTCCTTCCTTCCTTCCTTCCTTCCTCCTTCCTTCCTTCCTTCTTCCTTCTTCCTTTCCTTCCTTCCTTCTTTCCTTCCTTCCTTCCTTCCTTCCTTCCTTCCTTCCTTCCTTCCTTCCTTCCTTCCTTCCTTCCTTCCTTCCTTCTTCCTTCCTCTTCCTTCCTTCCTTCCTTCCTTCTTCCTTCCTTCCTTCTTCCTTCCTTCCTTCCTTCCTTCCTTCCTTCCTTCCTTCCTTCCTTCCTTCCTTCTCCTCCCTCCCTCCCTCCCTCCCTCCCTCCCTTCCTTCCTCCTTCCTTCCTCCCTTCCTTCTTCCTTCCTTCTTCCTTCCTTCCTTCCTTCCTTCCTTCCTTCCTTCCTTCCTTCCTTCCTTCCTTCCTTCCTTCCTTCCTTCCTTCCTTCCTTCCTTCCTTCCTTCCTTCCTTCCTTCCTTCCTCCTTCCTTCCGCCACTTCCTTCCTTCCTTCCGCCACTTCCTTCCGCCACTTCCTTCCGCCACTTCCTTCCGCCACTTCCTTCCTTCCTTCCGCCACTTCCTTCCTTCCTTCCGCCACTTCCTTCCTTCCTTCCGCCACTTCCTTCCGCCACTTCCTTCCGCCACCTTCCTTCCTTCCTTCCTTCCTTCCTTCCTTCCTTCCTTCCTTCTTCCTTCCTTCCTTCCTTCCTTCCTTCCTCCTTCCTTCCTTCCTTCCTTCCTTCCTTCTTCCGCCACTTCCTTCCTTCCTTCCTTCCGCCACTCCTTCCTTCCTTCCTTCCGCCACTTCCTTCCTTCCTTCCTTCCTTCCTTCCTCCCTCCCTCCCTTCCTCCTTCCTCCTTCCTTCCTTCCTTCCTTCCTTCCTTCTTCCTTCCTTCCTTCCTTCCTTCCTTCCTTCCTTCCTTCCTTCCTTCCTTCCTTCCTTCCTTCCTTCCTTCCTTCCTTCCTTCCTTCCTCCCTCCCTTCCCCAAAATGCCTTTCCTGGCTGCAGCCAGGGGTCCCTGCTCACACCATCAGGCTCAGGCACCAGGGACAGGCAGGGACATCCTCGGGCCATGTGGAGAGGTGGGGACACCAAATGCTTTGTGCCTTTGGCCTGGGTTAGCCCAACCAAGTCTTACAGAAGAGTCAAAAATATTTTAACTCTGCAAGGTCCAAGAGTCTGGCCACCCACACACCCAACAAGGTAAGAAATAGTAAAATCCGTTTCTTTTTAAAGCCTCCCTTAGATTGTTCGATTGTCCCAGTGTGGATATGAGTTACTGGTGCCTGAGGAAAACTACATGACACCTCATCTAACAAATTAAATGTTTCCATGCAATTAAAACGAAGCACTCAGCCTTAGTGTAATAAACTGGAGGCTATTAGTATTCCTAGTGCTGCTGCCTTCATTGTGCTTTACAGTGCCATAAATACAGGCTCAGCATGATGGCTCAGCAGGCACTGGGCATGGAGAAAAATATCTTGTAATATTTGTTATTAAAACATTAAAAAGTCCTTTACTTGAGCACACACATTTTTAAAACGTCTCTGACTTGGAGCCTCTGCTTTTAATCTCCCTGTGTGCCTCGTGCATCCATCCTGGATCCCTGCTGGATGGAGTGCCAGGGAGAGCTGTGGCAGGGCTGCTCCCTCACTGCTGGGAAAACTGCTCAGGAGAGGCAGCAGGCTGGGGGGAGCAGGGCAAGGTGGGGAACGGGCAGTGGAGGGGACAGGGCAAGGTGGGAATGGGGAATGGAGGGGACAGGGCAAGGGGGGAATGGGGAGTGGAGGGGACAGGGCAAGGGGGGAATGGGGAGTGGAGGGGACAGGGCAAGGGGAGAATGGGGAATGGAGGGGACAGGGCAAGGGAGAATGGGGAATGGAGGGGACAGAGCAAGGTGGGGAATGGAGAATGGAGGGGACAGGGCAAGGTGGGAATGGGGAATGGAGGGGACAGGGCAAGGTGGGGAATGGAGAATGGAGGGGACAGAGCAAGGTGGGGAATGGAGAATGGAGGGGACAGGGCAAGGTGGGAATGGGGAATGGAGGGGACAGGGCAAGGTGGGGAATGGAGAATGGAGGGGGACAGGGCAAGGGGGGAATGGGGAATGGAGGGGACAGGGCAAGGTGGGGAATGGAGAATGGAGGGGACAGGGCAAGGGGGGAATGGGGAATGGAGGGGACAGGGCAAGGGGGGAATGGGGAATGGAGGGGACAGGGCAAGGTGGGGAATGGAGAATGGAGGGGACAGGGCAAGGGGGGAATGGGGAATGGAGGGGACAGGGCAAGGGGGGAATGGGGAATGGAGGGGACAGGGCAAGGGGGGAATGGGGAATGGAGGGGACAGGGCAAGGTGGGGAATGGAGAATGGGGGACAGGGCAAGGGGGGAATGGGGAATGGAGGGGACAGGGCAAGGGGAGAATGGGGAATGGAGGGGACAGGGCAAGGGGAGAATGGGGAATGGAGGGGACAGAGCAAGGTGGGGAATGGAGAATGGAGGGGACAGGGCAAGGTGGGAATGGGGAATGGAGGGGACAGGGCAAGGGGGGAATGGGAATGGAGGGGACAGGGCAAGGTGGGGAATGGAGAATGGAGGGGACAGGGCAAGGGGGGAATGGGGAATGGAGGGGACAGGGCAAGGGGGGAATGGGGAATGGAGGGGACAGGGCAAGGTGGGGAATGGAGAATGGAGGGGACAGGGCAAGGGGGGAATGGGGAATGGAGGGGACAGGGCAAGGAGGGAATGGGGAATGGAGGGGACAGGGCAAGGGGGGAATGGGGAATGGAGGGGACAGGGCAAGGGGGGAATGGGGAATGGAGGGGACAGGGCAAGGAGGGAATGGAGGGGGGACAGGGCAAGGTGGGAATGGAGGGGACAGAGCAAGGTGGGAATGGGGAATGGAGGGGACAGAGCAAGGTGGGAATGGAGGGGACAGAGCAAGGTGGGAATGGAGAATGGAGGGGAGCAGCAGGACTTCCTTCTCTCAGGGACAGCAGGATTTCCTTCAGGGACAGCAGGACTTCCCTTAGGGCTGGAAAAGGAGCAGGAGTGTCCCAGGGGCTCCAGCAGGGGTTACCCAAAGGAGCTGGATCCCCATTTCTCCCTTCCCCAGCAGCCTGGCACACTCCTGTGAGGATGTGCCCTTCCCTGCAGGCCAGGACTCATCCCCGCTGTCCCTGCTCTCCCTCACACCCCTCCTTTCCCCAGGGCTGTTCTGTGTCCCTGCAAGGCTCGGGGATGCTGAACCCCAGTTTCATTTCACACCCCAGTTTCCCTCCAGTGCAGCCTGGCCGAGCAACACCAATTTGAATTTATCCTGAGAGCAGGGCTATAAGGTTTTTAATAAAATCCAAACAGAAACTCTTTATCCAGTAATAGTTTCAGCTAAAAATAGGCAACAAATTTCTCTGCTGAGATTTACTCTCTATGCACTTGGGCATATGCTTGTGGGTTTGAGCTGGTCTCCCTTTCTTTATCCACTGTTTGGGAATTTATTTTGCACAATACTTGTTCCATTAGTTGCAGTTACAATTGCCAGAGTAACTGAGTAACTCTTCTTTTTCAATGACTGCTTTTTTTTTTGCTTTTTTTTTTTTTTTTTGACATTTGCTTTTTATTCTTGCTTTAGAGTTTCTTTCCTTCTCTTTACTTCCAGCAGTCTGGAAGGGGGTGCCACTGGTGCAGTCATCCTGAATTCCTGAGCTTGGCTGGATTGCACATCCCTGGATACAGGATGCCATCATTCTTCCCACAGCTGATGGAAAAGCAGGAACATCTTCCAAAGCAGCTGAGCCGGCCGAAGCAGGGGCAGAGAGAAGTGAGTTCCTTCCCTCAGCAGCAGATCTTTCCCAGCACTTTCCCTTTCTCTTTAGAAAGGGACCATCACTTACTCCACGCTACTTCATAAATTCTGCCATTTCCAGTTTACAAAATTGTTAGTGGATTTTTCAGCCTCCCCTGCAGCACAGCACTGGGGGGTTGATTTGTGCTGTGTCTGTTCAGGGTTTCTGGGAATCCCCTCTTGCCTCTTTATCAATAACCAACCTGCTTTTCCAGGCGGGTTTGCAATTTGTCTTTGCTGTCGTAGATGGGTTTCACACAAGGAGTTTTATGTCTCGGCGATTTCCCCATCACCTCTGCAACCATTCCCCCTCCCGTTGAGGTCCCACCAGCAGAGGAGGAGATGCAGTTTGGAATATCCTGTGTGTGCCAGGGAGGGATGAGCAGCCCAGCTCTGCAGCTGCCCCTGCCAGGCTCCGGCATCCCCAGGGACACTCTGAACCTCGAGATTATTCCTTAAACAAACTCCAGGAGCTCTGAGGCCTGCCGAGAGCAGGCACCGTGCCAGTCACACCTGGGGCTGTGAGGGTCGCCACGGGACAGTTCTCAGCACAACAGCGCCAAAGTCGCGGGAGCTCCCCGAGCGCCCCCGAACCTCACAGCCCATCCCAGCGCGGCCACCTGGAGCCAGGGGCTGCAAACGGAGCACAGGGGCCGCCAACAGAGCACTTCCATTCGCAGCTCATAAATCTGGGACTGCTTAGGGAAACCGAGAGGCACCGGAGGTCACAGCACTTGTGTGACGGCAGTAAAAATAATGGCAATGCACAAAACAGGACATTCTCAGCCAGACCTCTAACGCTCTTCCCCGGGACGTGAAATGACACATTGACAGGAGGAGAAGACAAAACAGAACCATCTTAAATGCTGGAGGAGTGCAATCCAGTCCTGTGAGTCCGAGGGCTAAATAGAAGTGTGTGCTGTCTAACAGAGAGATTCTCACTTCTCTTTGGCACTCCAAAGGTTTCCTTGCTGCTCCATGGGACGTGGAGCATCCACGTGCACCTCTCCCCCTCTGACCGCGGGCTCTCTGCTCAGGGCCTCATCAGGAGAGTTTGGTGTTTATTTATTTATTTTGGTGTTTATTTATTCATTGCTTGAATAAAGGTTCCATCCTGAGAAAACGCCCTGCTGGAAGTCGCATCCCTCGCACGCATTTCTGCATTTCCAAGTGGAAGAAGAAAGAAACCTGCCAAGCCCCGGAGTGCCCGCCCCTCCTGCCCGCGGTGCGCGCTGCCCAATTAGCGCTAATTAACAACTCCAGCAGCGGGAGCCGAGCGCGGCCAGCCCCGTCCGTGCTCTGGAGAGGGGAAACGCCGTGCCAGGAGGGGAGGGAGGGCACAGGGGTGGGCACAGGGATGGATGGGCACAGGGGTGGGCACAGGGATGGATGGGCACAGGGATGGGCACAGGGATGGATGGGCACAGGGATGGGTTTGGGCACAGGGATGGATGGGCACAGGAATGGGTTTGGGCACAGGAATGGATGGGCACAGGAATGGGTTTGGGCACAGGGATGGGCACAGGGATGGATGGGCACAGGGATGGATGGGCACAGGGATGGATGGGCACAGGGATGGATGGGCACAGGAATGGGTTTGGGCACAGGGATGGGCACAGGGATGGATGGGCACAGGGATGGATGGGCACAGGGATGGGTTTGGGCACAGGGATGGATGGGCACAGGAAGGGGTGGGAACAGGGATGGGCACAGGAATGGGTTTGGGCACAGAGATGGATGGGCACAGGGATGGGTTTGGGCACAGGGATGGATGGGCATAGGGACAGATGGGCACAGGGAGGTGACAGGGATGGATGGCACAGGGAGGTGACAGGGATGGATGGGCACAGGGAGGTGACAGGGATGGATGGCACAGGGAGGTGACAGTGGTGGATGTGGGCACAGGCAGTGTCAGGACAGGGACCAGGCGCCACCACGGCTCCATCCTGCTCATTACCTGCCAGGGCTCGTTAATTGTTAATGACCCTTCCTCCTGTCTGCCATCAGAGCCACGGCTCCTGCAGGGCTCCTTTGGCACAGCTGGGCACTGGCATTGCCAATTCTGCCCCCCAGACCTCTGGGACCAGAGCTGTGACACCTCTGTGCCCAGCACCAGGTCCTCCCCAGTGCCCCCAGCATGACCCTACAGCCAGGATCCTACAGCCAGAGCTCCCCATCCGGGCCAGGGGTGACAAGTGTCCCTCAGGGCCACTGGGAGAGCATGAGAAGAGCAAGCAAGAGCCAAGGAGCTGATCAGAAACGTGCAGAGGTGGCACATTCCCTGTGGGCATGTCCTGCACCAGGGGTCCTTGCAGGAGCTGGAATTGTGCATTTCTGACCTGTCACCTCAGCATCCCCTTTCCTCTCCGTGGTTTTTACCCCTGGATCCATGAGATCACACGGGAATGCACAGGAGGAGCTGTGTGCCTGAGCCTGTCCAACATGAGCACATGTCCTAGCTGGGCTGGGATCAGAGATCCAGTCCCTCCAGGGCCTCCTGATGAAGATACCAGCTCTTGCATCTGCTGGCTTCTTTAGTTTTGGCTCAAGGGTAAATTAGAATACTCAGAAGTTTCTTTGCTGTCCCTATGACAGAGTTCAGATGTTTCTCCAAAGCTTTATTTTGTACTAGTTACCTGAGCAGTCACCATTTACTGACAGAAGCTTTATGAGACGTGGAACAGGACGGTGAAGGGAAAATTGGAGGGCAGATGAGAGAAAACACCAGCAAGGGGAGAAAGAAAAAGAAGGCAGACAGGAGTAGGGAGGGGATGAGAAGATGGGCAAAGCAGAGGTCAGACCTGGGATCCCACAGCACTGGAGGATTGCAGGGATCCGTTGAGCCAGAGAACCAGAATCGTCCCGGCTGGAAAACCCCTGAGATAAGAACAGCCCTAACCCCCAGTGCCAAGGGGTAAGCCCTGTCTCCAGCACCTCATCCTGGTGTTGTCTGGACACTTCCAGGGACAGGGATGCCCCACCACTGCTTTGGGCAGACTATCCCAATGCTGGAGCTCACAGGGCTTTTCCAGCCCTGATGATTCTGTAATTCTGGTGATAAAGGAGCAGCTTCTCCTGGGATGAGCCCATGAGACATGGCTGCTGGGGATTTAATCCCTAAACCTGGAATGAGAGCTGTTCAGGCCAGCAGCTCATCTGAGTGAGAGCTGTTCTAAAGCAGCAGCCTGTGAGTGAGCCTTTAACTCTCCCAAACCCTGCTGAATTTACCCCAAAGCTGCTGCTTGTTCCAGCTCTGGGGCAGGGTCTGCAGGAGAGGGGCCCAGTGCCTGCTCTGAGAACGGCACAAGGAGGTTGGGGCAGCTCTAGTAAAGCTCAGGCACAAGGCTGCTGCTTTATTAAAGCACAAATTGCAGCTGCCACAGTGGCTCTGGAGGCAGTGCCATTCTCACCTGGGCACAGGTGTGTCGGGGTCTCCCGCTGGTCAGAGTGACCTGAGAGAAGTTCCAAAGTCTCTTTTCCCAGCCCGGCGCTGAAGAATGAGTCAGGGCTCCTCAGTTCTCAGTCTCAAGGTTGTTATTTTATCTTATCTATGAAAAATTTTCTCCTGCCCTGCCGAGGTCCATCCAGCAAAACAGTTCCAGGCACTCTGCCTGCCCCCGGGGCATGTTATCTTTTTACACTAAAAACTACGTGTACAATGTTCACAATTCCTTCCCAATACCTATCACCTATGTTAGACAGTGAGCTTCTACTCTAAACCAATCCAAAAGTGCCACCATCACAGCAGAAGATGGAGGTAGAGAAGAAGAAGGAGAAAGGCTGGACATGCCCAGATTCCTCCATCTTGCCTCCTGAACCCCCATACCAAAAACCCCAAAATCTACTTTTTCACCCTGTGATAACTTCACTGTTATTCTACCTAAACTGTTGTGGCTTGCTGATCTTCATCTGAGGTTGGTAATTTGCTCCATGGTTCATAACCAAGCCCACAGGTGTTCTGGGCTCTGTGCCAGGGTCTCTGAGCCCCCTGGCAGGGGTCCTGGCCGTCCTGGACAGCAGAGGGATGTTCTGGGCTCCCCACAGGCGCTCCCAGGGCTGTCTCTATTTACCAAATCAGCCCGGGATGGCAGATGGCAGGGAGGGCACAGCGTGCTGCTCACACGGGCAGGGCTGGCTGCCCAGATCCTGTCCTGCAGCCCTGCTGGGACAGAGGCAGCTGCTGGAGAGTGCAAAAGCCACGGCAGGAGTGAGGCAGCACAGCAGCCAGCCTGGTGAGCCCGCTCTGCAGCCCTGCCTTCCTGAGATCCAGCCTGCACTCGGGGAGCTGTCCCTGCCTTTTCCTAATGCTGCTCTGTGCTGAGGGACCCTGCGCCAGGTAATTGGGTGGATTTAAAGCCCAATGCTCGGCTGTTTGAAATGCTCAGGAAGGAATTTTCCCCTGAAACAAAGCGAATTGTCCCTGGGTCAGACCCTCAGCTGCTGCGGCGACACGCGTGCTGTGAGCCCTGCTGAGGGTGGGGTGCAGTGTGCTGTAAATGCTGGGTTGGAATTTATTTGTTAAAGGCTGGAACCTTCAAAGGGAGCCAGAGGACCCCAGGAGCCCAGATCCTACTGAAATGCAGCCAGGCTTACACAGATTTCTCCAGAATCCTCAGTTCCCAGCGTGTTCTGGGAAGCTCCTGGCCTCAGGCTGGGGGTGAGAGCAGCCCTGGAACCCACAGAGAGGAGCTGGGTCCTGCTCCAGGCACCTGAGCCAGGGCTGGCTGAGCCAGGAGAACAACAGGGTAAATGGACAGGTCCAGGTCCTCTCTGCAGGCTTCAGAATCCCCTGCTCTCGGGTTGCTGTTGATAATTGCTGCCCTGAGATATGCAGGATGTCGCTGCTTCGGCCCATGTGGCTGAAGAACGAGTCTGGACCCTTCACTTTTCGGTCTTGAGCTTGTTATTAATTCTTATCTATAAAATTTTCTTTCTGCCAGCCGAGATCTGCTCAGCAGGGCAGCCACAGGCACTCTGACCACCCCCAAGGCGGTGTTGTCCTTTTACACTACAACCTACGTATAACATATTTACACTTAATTCCCAATACCCATCACCTGTGTTAGACAGTGCACTTCTACTCTAGACCAATCCCAAAGTGCCAACATCCCTGCAGAACATGGAGAACAAGAAGAAGAAGAAGAAAGGCTGGACACGCCCAGTTCCTCCATCTTGTCCCCATAACCCCCACACCAAAAATCCTAAAATCTACATTTTCACCCTGTGAATATTTTATTATTACGCCATTCAAACCCGTGTGACTTTCAGGTCCTCATACAAAGCTGTAACTTGCTCCAGGGGTCACAATCAAACCCCCAGGTGCTCTGGGCTGTGTGCCAGGGTCTCCGAGCCCCCGGCGGGGTCCCAGCAGCTCTGGGCACCCAGAGGGATGCACTGAGTTCCAGCACCCTGCCCTGAGCCCAGCCTGGTGGAACTCAGGACTAGGATGGGCTTTGGGGGCCCATCGCAGCCTGGCACCCACCACGACAGCACTGGCAGGAGTTTCCCCCTTCAGCTCCCAGTGACCACAGCGGGGCTGGGGAGGAGGGCAAAAGGGAAAGTTCATTAATGAGGATTCAAAAGCAGGAAGGTTCATCCTCCGAAAAATTTCCCTGGTGTTGACATTTTGTCTCCTCTTGAATGAAGTGCAGAAAATCAATGCATTGAAGAACATTTGGATTGAAGAAGGCAAAAAATTGTCTTCAGGGTGGTGGGATTTAGCTCAGGCAGCACAAGGGAACGTCAGCTGTCCCTTGAGCTTCTGTGCAGGTGAAAAGAGCAGCACATAAAGCAAACCTGGGAACAAACACTTCCAAGAGAGGCTGGCAGACCCAGAGGGGAGTGCCAGTGCAAAATGAGAATGCTTCTTTGGATTATTCTCCACTGAAATTCTGTTAAAATCAATTTTCTCATCAATTTTCCTCAGTTCTGAATCGCTGTGATTCCCAATGAGATGTGAAAGCTGCTCTTGGCCATTTGGGGTCACTGAATACAGAAGATCTGTGCAGTTGGAAAGCATCACAATTTGAAAATTCACACAGTCAATGTTTTTGCATGGTAATTTCACTAAAGTGGTCCAATATCACAAACAATCCACACAGAATGAATATCAAAATGTTTGCAATACCACACAAGAAAAACTGACCAGTTTTGCAGGGGTCCAAGCCCATTTCCACTTGGATAAAGCAGAGCAGACAAGCCTTTGTTCCTTTGACTTCACACTTGGTTTTTTATGGAAAATCTCTTTCATAAAGGACTGAAGATGCAAAATTTTCACTGGAAAAACAATCTGTAATTATATTAATCCACAAAGTAAATCATCAGCTTTGGGGAGCCCTCTCCCATTTCTCTGCATGTTTCCAGCTGCAGTGATTTTCCTGGTGAGAAAGGAAACCAACCCAAACCAGCTTCTCCCCCCAGACAAAACGTTCTGCAGCACAAAATGTTCTCATCCCCAGCTCCCCCAGCCCAGAGCCAAGGGGTCCTCAAAGATTCTTGCTGGCCCAGCAGGTCTGCAGCTGAGGATGTGAGGAAGGGCAGGAAAGGCTCTCCAGGCTCTGCTCACAGCTGTGGCCTGGGGCAGGACCAAGCCTGGGGAGGTTTTTGTGCTCCCAGCCCAGAGGTTCCTTTGCAGGAAGGGCCCTCAGGACTCTCCCAGCACAACCTCCTGCCCAAAGCAGGCTCAGCTTCAGGATCAGACCAGGTCCTGGAAGCCCCCAGGGATGGAGATGTTGGTGTCTCAGCCTTCTCCAGCCCTTGATGGTCATTTTGCTGCCAGCTTCACACCCAGGTTGGCGTTATTCCAAGGGAGCTGTCCTGGGAATGGTGATCCCTGATGTCCCACGTGTGGAAGGTGCATAAATGCCCAAATGACCAGCCTGGGGCTGGGATTCAGGGTCCACGCGAGAACAATGCTGCATTTCTGCCCTCGTGTGTCGGGCTGTAAAAGTCTCTGCTGTTGCACAACAAATGTTGGCTCCACCCAAGTCCACAGTGGGAAAAAGCCCCCCAAGACCTTGGATCACAGGCATGGGAGAGGATGGAACCCCTGGAACCCTTCCAGGCCAGGCTGGACAGGGCCTGGAGCACCCCGGGGCACTGGGAGTGTCCCTGCCATGGCAGGGGTGGCACTGGTGGCTTTAATGTCCCTCCAACCCAAACCATTCCACAATTCCAGAATCTGTGTCTCAACTTCTTCATTTACAAGCTGGGACTGGGGTGGCCCCAAAGGAGCCAGGGAACACGTTTGACTTCACTAACCCCTTTATCCTCAGGGCTGTAACCCAGGTTTTATAGGAATTGTGGAACTGGTGAAGCTCCAACCAGGAAAAACCTTTCCAGCAGCACATGCAGCATCCCTCCCTGGCCTCTCTGTGAAAAGGGGCCTCAGAGAGGGAGGAGCTCCTTCTGCCGCCTGATGGTGAGTGCAGAGAAGGAATGAGAGCACTGCACGGGATGGTCTGGGGTGGAAGGGACCCTCCTGTCCCACCCTGCCATGGCAGGGACACCTGGGTGTCCCAGGGAGCTCCGGGCCTGTCCCTCCTGAGCCACCTGCTCTGTGCTCACCCAGAGTACTGAACACCACACCTCGGACAGGGGATGGGCTTCTGCTCTCCAGCACATGGAAAGGACAGAAACAGGGGCACAGGGACAGCTTCCCTTGGAGGTGTCCATCCTCAACCTCCTGCAGGGTCACCTGGAGCAGCCACCACAGCAGGAGCCCATCCAGGAGCCCATCCCAGTGCCCATCCCCGTGCCCATCCCAGTGCCCATCCCACAGCCCATCCCACAGCCCATCCCAGTGCCCATCCCAGTGCCCATCCCAGTGCCCATCCCAGTGCCCATCCAGGAGCCCATCCCAGTGCCCATCCCCGTGCCCATCCCAGAGCCCATCCCAGTGCCCATCCCAGAGCCCATCCCAGTGCCCATCCCAGTGCCCATCCCACAGCCCATCCCACAGCCCATCCCAGTGCCCATCCCAGAGCCCATCCCACAGCCCATCCCAGAGCCCATCCCAGTGCCCATCCCAGAGCCCATCCCAGTGCCCATCCCACAGCCCATCCCACAGCCCATCCCCGTGCCCATCCCACAGCCCATCCCAGTGCCCATCCCACAGCCCATCCCAGTGCCCATCCCAGAGCCCATCCCAGTGCCCATCCCACAGCCCATCCCAGTGCCCATCCCACAGCCCATCCCACAGCCCATCCCAGTGCCCATCCCAGTGCCCATCCCAGTGCCCATCCCAGAGCCCATCCCAGTGCCCATCCCACAGCCCATCCCAGTGCCCATCCCACAGCCCATCCCACAGCCCATCCCAGTGCCCATCCCAGTGCCCATCCCACAGCCCATCCCAGTGCCCATCCCAGTGCCCATCCCAGTGCCCATCCCACAGCCCATCCCAGTGCCCATCCCAGTGCCCATCCCACAGCCCATCCCACAGCCCATCCCACAGCCCATCCCACAGCCCATCCCAGTGCCCATCCCAGTGCCCATCCCACAGCCCATCCCACAGCCCATCCCACAGCCCATCCCACAGCCCATCCCAGTGCCCATCCCAGTGCCCATCCCAGTGCCCATCCCAGTGCCCATCCCACAGCCCATCCCAGTGCCCATCCCAGTGCCCATCCCAGTGCCCATCCCAGTGCCCATCCCACAGCCCATCCCACAGCCCATCCCAGTGCCCATCCCAGTGCCCATCCCACAGCCCATCCCAGTGCCCATCCCAGTGCCCATCCCAGTGCCCATCCCACAGCCCATCCCACAGCCCATCCCACAGCCCATCCCAGTGCCCATCCCAGTGCCCATCCCAGTGCCCATCCCACAGCCCATCCCAGTGCCCATCCCACAGCCCATCCCACAGCCCATCCCAGTGCCCATCCCACAGCCCATCCCACAGCCCATCCCAGTGCCCATCCCAGTGCCCATCCCAGTGCCCATCCCACAGCCCATCCCAGTGCCCATCCCAGTGCCCATCCCAGTGCCCATCCCAGAGCCCATCCCAGTGCCCATCCCACAGCCCATCCCAGTGCCCATCCCACAGCCCATCCCACAGCCCATCCCAGTGCCCATCCCAGAGCCCATCCCAGTGCCCATCCCAGTGCCCATCCCAGTGCCCATCCCAGAGCCCATCCCAGTGCCCATCCCACAGCCCATCCCACAGCCCATCCCACAGCCCATCCCAGTGCCCATCCCAGTGCCCATCCCAGTGCCCATCCCACAGCCCATCCCACAGCCCATCCCAGTGCCCATCCCGGTGCCCATCCCAGTGCCCATCCCAGTGCCCATCCCAGTGCCCATCCCAGTGCCCATCCCCGTGCCCATCCCAGTGCCCATCCCAGTGCCCATCCCAGTGCCCATCCCAGAGCCCTCCCTGGGCTGCAGGAGCTGCAGCGCTCGGGGGGAGCAGAGCTGAGGTTGTGTTTGCACATGTGGGACACAGGTGTAGGGCTGACTGGAATTCGGGGTGGAATGTGGAAGGTACTGGAAATTGTGTCGTTTCTGTTCTTACAATAAGTGGCTGCCCCGTCCCTGGAGGTGCCCAAGGCCAGGCTGCTCCAGTGGAAGTTGTCCCTGCCCATGACAGGGGGCTGAGCTGGATGGCCTTTAAAAACCCCTCCCACCCAACAATTCTGTGATTCTGGACCCTTTGAAGGTGCTGGAAGTTGTTCAGGGTTGTCCCTCTTTCACATGAGGACCCCTCTATTGTCCTTGTTGCTGTATTGCAGGGATGCTCCCGTCTTTACATGAACTAAACTAACTCAGATAAGGGAGGCCTGGTTGGATTTCAGGGAACAGAAGGCTTTGGAACTGACTCAGAAGAGCATCAGTGGTGTGACCTTCATCCTGGTCCTTGGGAACTCTGTTCCTTCCCACAAGAGCTGCCCCACAACCCCACCAAGCTCCTCATCATTGCTCTGCCTCTTCTCTTCTCTTCTCTTCTCTTCTCTTCTCTTCTCTTCTCTTCTCTTCTCTTCTTCTCTCTCTTCTCTTCTCTTCTCTTCTCTCTTCTCTCTTCTCTCTTCTCTCTCCTCTTCTCTCTCTTCTCTTCTCTTCTCTCTCTCTTCTCTTCTCTTCTCTTCTCTTCTCTTCTCTTCTCTTCTCTCTCTTCTCTTCTCTTCTCTTCTCTTTCTCTCTTCTCTCTTCTCTCTTCTCTCTTCTCTCCTCTCCTCTCCTCTCCTCTCCTCTCCTCTCCTCTCCTCTCCTCTCCTCTCCTCTCCTCTCCTCTCCTCTCCTCTCCTCTCCTCTCCTCTCCTCTCCTCTCCTCTCCTCTCCCAGGCACAGAGCAAGCATCTCCAGCCCTCCCGTCACGCTGGTGCCCTCGCTGCCCTGCTGTGACCCAGCTTTTTGGGTCCCCACATTGCTGCAGGTCCCAGGACCGGTGGCAGGCAGGCAGGGAGGTCCCTGGCCCTGTCCTGGGGGTGCCCAGGGCTGTGTGAGTGCCCAGTGCCAGGACAGAGGTACATTTCCCTCGTGCCACCCCTGATGGAGGCCTGGGCAGGAAGCAGAGCCCAGCCCTCCCCAGAATGGCTGTCTGTCAAACAAGGGCTTGATTTTGCAGAGGGTGACATTCCTCACATTTCTCCCTGTGATTAATGCCCTCCCTGTCTGCCCTTGCCCACCACAGCTCCCGGGCTGCACAGTAACCCTTTATGTGCTGCAGGGCACACCCAGGAAACGGCCACGAGGCCTCAGATCACATCTGTCACCAAGGAGACCTGAGGGACAGCCTGGGTGCCATGACCAAGGCTGTGGTCAGTGCCAGGCTGTGGTCACTGGGTCACTGCCAGGCTGTGGTCAGTGCCAGGCTGTGGTCAGTGCCAGGCTGTGGTCAGTACAGGGCTGTGGTCAGTGCCAGGCTGTGGTCAGTGCCAGGCTGTGGTCACTACAAGGCTGTGGTCAGTGCCAGGCTGTGGTCAGTACAAGGCTGTGGTCAGTGCCAGGCTGTGGTCAGTGCCCGGCTGTGGTCAGTGCCAGGCTGTGGTCACTACAAGGCTGTGGTCAGTGCCAGGCTGTGGTCAGTGCCAGGCTGTGGTCACTACAAGGCTGTGGTCAGTGCCAGGCTGTGGTCAGTACAAGGCTGTGGTCAGTGCCAGGCTGTGGTCAGTACAGGGCTGTGGTCAGTACAAGGCTGTGGTCAGTGCAGGGCTGTGGTCAGTGCCAGGCTGTGGTCACTGCCAGGCTGTGGTCAGTGCAGGGCTGTGGTCAGTGCCAGGCTGTGGTCAGTGCCAGGCTGTGGTCAGTGCCTGGCTGTGGTCACTACAAGGCTGTGGTCAGTGCCAGGCTGTGGTCAGTGCCAGGCTGTGGTCAGTGCCAGG
Source organism: Diglossa brunneiventris (assembly GCA_019023105.1). Taxonomy (NCBI): domain Eukaryota; kingdom Metazoa; phylum Chordata; class Aves; order Passeriformes; family Thraupidae; genus Diglossa; species Diglossa brunneiventris. The sequence continues at coordinate 399,722 of CM032356.1, read as the reverse complement.
CTGTGGTCAGTGCAGGGCTGTGGTCAGTGCCAGGCTGTGGTCAGTACAAGGCTGTGGTCAGTGCCAGGCTGTGGTCAGTGCCAGGCTATGGTCAGTGCAGGGCTGTGGTCAGTGCCAGGCTGTGGTCAGTGCCAGGCTGTGGTCACTACAAGGCTGTGGTCAGTGCCAGGCTGTGGTCACTGCCAGGCTGTGGTCAGTGCAGGGCTGTGGTCATTACAAGGCTGTGGTCAGTGCCAGGCTGTGGTCAGTGCCAGGCTGTGGTCAGTGCCAGGCTGTGGTCATTGCCAGGCTATGGTCAGTGCCAGGCTGTGGTCACTGCCAGGCTGTGGTCAGTGCAGGGCTGTGGTCACTACAAGGCTGTGGTCAGTGCCAGGCTGTGGCCAGTGCCAGGCTGTGGTCACTGCCAGGCTGTGGTCAGTGCAGGGCAGTTCTCACATCCTAACAAACAAGGCGCGGGTGGAGCTGATGCATCAGTGGCAGTGAAAGGTGTCCCCCCCTCAGCTCTGCCCTCTCCAGGGCGCTCAGGTTGGCAGTGAAAGGTGTCCCCCCCTCAGCTCTGCCCACTGCAGGGCCCTCAGGTTGGCAGTGAAAGGTGTCCCCCCCTCAGCTCTGCCCACTGCAGGGCCCTCAGGTTGGCAGTGAAAGGTGTCCCCCCCTCAGCTCTGCCCTCTCCAGGGCGCTCAGGTGTTTCCTGGTGTAAATGACAATTTTGGCCCAGCTGATCTGGTGACAGTGATTGGTGTCACAGCTTTGGGCCTCCCGGGGCTGGGGCACAGCTTCTGCAGGGCTGTGGTTGCACACAGCCCCTGCACAAGGCAGTGCTTTCCTGCAGGAGCTCTCTAGCCCCAGTTTTGGGGCTGGTTTTGGGCAAGGAGCACCCAGGAGCAACCCTGGGCAATGGCAGAGCCCAGAGAGCCTGGGAAGACCTTCAGCATGAAAACAGAGGGAGAGAGCCAAGGATCCTCCTCCTCGTCCTCCTCCTCGTCCTCCTGCTGCTGGGGTCTGGGGTCTGGGGCCTTGGTTTGGGGGATCTGAGCCCACGTACCCTCAGGGGCCTTGGGAACAGCCCCTGGTGCATCAGCAGTGCCCAGGGAGAGCCCAGGGTGGGTCCCAAAGCTGGGATGGGATAATGGGGTAATGGGATGGGATGATGGGATGGGATGGGATGCCATGAGATGCCATGGGATGCCATGGGATGGGATGCCATGGGATGCGATGGGATGCCTTGAGATGCCATGGGATGGGATGCCATGAGATGCCATGGGATGGGATGCCATGGGATGCCATGGGATGGGATGCCATGAGATGCCATGGGATGCCATGGGATGGGATGGGATGCCATGGGATGGGATGCCATGAGATGCCATGGGATGCCATGGGATGGGATGGGATGCCATGAGATGCCATGAGATGCCATGGGATGCCATGGGATGGGATGGGATGCCATGGGATGCCATGGGATGCCATGGGGTGGGATGGGATGCCATGAGATGCCATGGGATGCCATGGGATGCCATGGGATGCCATGGACAGCAGCTCCTGTGCATGTGTGACTTAGAAGGGTCTGGAAGGAACAGAGCAGGCGTTGGGTTCCCAAGGACTTTGGTCAGTCTGAAACAAAAGCAGTAAATTTCCAGTCAAGACGAGGATGGAGAGGGTTATTCTATGTTTACTCTGCTCAGTGGCACAGCTGGAGCAGAGGAGCTGGCAGAGAGGCTTGGTACAGCTGCTGGCCCTCCTTATGTGCCTCATTTATGGTCACAGAGCATGGCAGTAGCAGCAGCATCCCTCACCTGAGACCTTCGTGGCCATCAGACCTTCCCAAATGGGGAGATTTGAGCTCCTCCTGCCAGGGGAGGCAACAAATCCTGACCCTGCATGCTCACAGAGCAGCTGTGAGAGCAGTGGGCAGTGCTCTCCACCACACACTGACAGGACAGGGGTGATGGTTTTACACTGAAAGAGGTCCGTTTGGATCAGCTGTTTAGAAGTTCTTACAGTGAGGGTGATGAAACCCTGCAGCCAGTGGCCCGGTGAGGTGGTGGCTGCCCCAGCCCTGCAAACATTCCAGGCCAGGCTGGGCAGGGCTCTGAGCAGCCTGGTTTAGTGAAGATGTCCCTGTGCATGGAGGGAGGTTGGATTGGGTGACCTTTAAAAGTCCCTCCCAACCCAAGCTGCTCTGTGACTCTGTGATTTTATCCCTGTGCTCAGGTGAAGTGTGAGCAGCTGCACAGAGGCTGCACAGCTCTGCAGAGGCACTTTGGTGGCTGAACAGGCTCCTGGCACTTCTCTCACCTTCCTTGGTTTCATCCCAGCTCATTTCTTCTCCTCAGAGCTCAGGGCTGTCCCTTCCTGCAGAGCTGCTGCTCCCTGCAGGGCTGGGCAGAGCCACGACACCCGGGCTAATTGTGGCGGTAATTAACAGCCAGGGGCAGCGCTCGGTCAGGGCGGTGTCCAGGGCAGCAGCAGCAGCAGCAGGGCTGCTCCGGGAGGGGAACGAGCCTGGGCTCAGCCCTCGGAGCCTCCTGAGCTGTGCTGAGCACCAGGGGCTGCCCAGCAATGCCCAGCAGTGTCCAGCTGTCCAGCTGTGTCCAGCTGCTGAGCACCAGGGGCTGTCCAGCAATACCCAGCAGTGTCCAGCGATGATCCAGCAATGTCCAGCAATGCCCAGCAATGTCCATCAATGCCTGGCAGTGTCCAGCATTGTCCAGCAATGCCCAGCAATGCCCAGCAATGCCCAGCAATGTCCAGCTGTCCATCAGTGCAGCTCCCAGAGCCCTGCAGCTGCAGCCCAGTGCTGACAGCAGCCTGCCAACGTGCTGACCCATGGCTGGCATGGCAGAGCTCAGGGAGCAGGGGGCAGCCAGGGATGCTGCTCTGAGCTGCTGCTCCTTGGGAAGCTGAGTGGAGAACTGTGACAAGACACAGATGGTCTGGGCTGAGGTTTGTCTGCAGAGAATCACAGAACAGTCTGGGCTGGAAGGGACCCAAGGATCATCAAATGCAGACCCAGTCCCTGCTCTGGCAGCCTCGGGGCTGTGCCCATTCCCTGGGCAGCCTGGGCAGTGCCAGCACCCTCGGGGGATGACCCTTTCCTGACCTCCAGCCTGAGCTGCCCTGGCCCAGCTCAGCACTCCCTGGTCACAGGAGGGAATGCTTCCTTCTGTTGGGATGTGTGTGATGGGCACCGCTGCACAGCTCAGCTTTGCAGGGTTTGGGTCTGGAGTTCTACTCCATGGTGCAAACCAGGAGTAGCTTCACAGATGCCATGGAAGTTTTTCTGAGGCTTCCTTGATTATCTCTAATGTATTTGCCTGATTAGTATATATATTATGTTGTTGTCACCTGGAGGTCATTTCCAGGGTCCCAGCAATTCTGGGGTTTGGTGCTTGTTGCAGCAGGGCAGAATGCTCCCTGTGAAGTGCTGTGAGATCAGAGCCCTCTGCAGTGCCTCTGGCTGCCCCCTCCCAGCCCTCCCTCCCTGCTGCACACCACCAACGCTCTCCCCCTCCTCTCTGGAGCAGGCTTTGCCCTCCTCAGTGGCAGAGCCCAGGATCCACCCCAGTTACCCCAGCTGCTGTCCCCTGCAGCAGCTCACAGTGAGTGGATGTTTTCTGCACTCCTGCACTGTAAGAGACAAAATGAGGGATGTGGGACTCCAGGCTGCTCTCCACAATGCAGTTTATTGTATCCAAGGTGTTCCAGCAGCCCAGGGTGGTGGGTGACAGAGCTGTGCCCACAGCTGTCAGCTCCAGCTGCAGGCAGCCCTGGAGACCCTTTGGTTTTGGTTACATTGCATTATAGACTTTTCCTTAGGTTACAGTGCATTATTTACTTTTCTTTAGGTTACAGTGCATTCTATACTTCTGTTTCGGTTACAAAGCATTCTATACTTTTCTTTGCTGAACATCTTCATGCAGCAGAACCAATCTATGCCTTAACTGTTACCTACAGCCCATCATAACTGCTGTAATTACCATATCCATGTTACTGTTCTCCAATCACTAACAGTCAGTACATTGCAGTTTAAGCCTGAAGTTGTTTTCAGTTTTCTTGCCATGGAAAATTCTGAGCCCTTTTTTCTACCTGCAACATTTGCTGCCTTGTTTGCCTGTGCTCTCTTTCTGATTGGTAACAACATCTTCTTGTTTGAGGTGGGTTTATCCTTTGCTCTAAGCCATAAAAACCCCTTCTAACTAACACACCCTTGGCCTCCTTGGTTATCCAGTGAGGCTGGCTCAGCAATTCTTTTCTTCTAGATCAAAACTTGCTTCCATCTCTATTCCTTCATCAGACTCTACATTTAAAAATCTTTCTGCCAAGCACACACATCTGTGAGACTTCCTTGTCAAACTTTCCTCCTTCCCAACACTGCAGGAACCTTTCTGTGCCCCATCCCACTGGGGTGGAGCAGCTCCCAGTGAGTGGATGTTTCCTGCACTGCTGCAGGAACCTTTCTGTGCTCCATCCCAGCTAACCCAATGTCCCTTGGAGCATCTCACAGTGAGTGGATGTTTCCTGCACTGCTGCAAGAGCCCTTTCTGTGCCCCATCCCACCGGGGTGGCACTGTCCCTCTGCTCTCTTGTACAGCCATGAAAATCTCTCTCTCTCTTATTTAGATAAATGCTGAGTTACCAAAAATCTCATTTTTCTAAGAGCGAAAGTGTTTCAAAATGATGGAATTACAATAACCTGGTAAGAAAACTTTAGATTGCTCAAAGCTTGGTCTGAACTGAGAGGAAAATATTCTTCAATTGTTACTGCAGGGTCATGGAGAAGGACTGTACTCCTAATTTCTTCAGGCAATTGTAGCTCTTGGGGCTCTCTTGGAAGAGGCAGAGGATTTGTCTGCATTTCTTGGCCAGCTTTGAACAAGGTGATCACATTTTACCTCCGGGGAGGGAGAGCCTTTCCAGAGCACCTGTGCATTTCCATTCTGAAATGACATAAAAACGCACAGTGCCAAGTTTTCCTGTCTCCCAGAGAAGAGAGTGCAAGTGGAGCCTCTCTCTCCAAGGGAGGGCAGGGAGAGTGGAGCAGTAATGACCTCTCCAGGCCCAGCTCTGATGGATTGCTGCACTCAAACAAGCTGGGAACTGCACCCTCCAAGTGTCAAAGATCTCAGCGTCCTCTGAAGGAAACGAGCAGATGTTATGAACCCAGGTGAGATGGATCCAACTATCAGAGTCTGAGTAGCCACTGTTAGAAAGTCAGGCCTGCCCTGCCCATAGCAGCATCTCTGATATCACCTTAATGGTTAATTGGAGCAATTTCGGGCTGTCAGATGCTGGATACAGACAACGCCACAGGCTGCAGTAAATCTGCACAATTGGTACTTAATCAGTAACAGTGGAATCAGTTAGAGCTGTAATTAAGAGTGTGAAATTTCAGTGTTTGTTCCACAGGTGTAATGAGGCCAGAGCCTCTCTCCCGGGGGTAGCTCAGCCCCCAGCAGCCCATCTCCAGTGTGACCCAGGGCACAGCCTGGGTGGTGGGACACAGCCAGGGACCAGCCTTTCCTGGGGTGCTCCAGCCCTGCCACAGCCAGGGACCAGCCTTTCCTGGGGTGCCCAAACCCAGCAGGGCCCCGCCGAGCCATGGGGAAGCAAAGGACACACATTTCAGTGGGGAAGCAAAGAAAACATTGCAGTGGGGAAGCAAAGGAACACATTGCAGTGGGGAAGCAAAGGAACACATTGCAGTGGAGAAGCAAAGCAAACACCTTATTTCCCCTGTCCCCACTGCTGAGCTGCTCCAGGAAAAGCCCGAGCAGCAGAGATGGCACTCTGAGCTGAGCAGGGAGGGCAGGCTGTGATGGAGACAGGCTCTGGGGACAGCAGGAGCTGAAGCTTTCCAATTAGCACTTTGGAGTGGAGTCAAGGGCTGTCAGGGCCCTAATTTACTGAGCAATGTCCCTCTCCCCATATATCCCTGTGACAGCTCATTCCTTTAGGCGTGATGGAGTGCGTGGCTGGCCTCTAACTGCTCTCCCATCCATCTCCCTCCCCACTTTGCTTCCTCAAGAACATTTTCCAAAGGGGAATTTCCATGGCTCGTGGTCACCCAGGTTAATTTATGCCAAACAGTTATTCCTGCTGTAAAACAAAACCTCAGATTTCTCTGAGTCCTCTCCATGGCCTGCGGTGGAAATGTTGGTCGGTGTAAATCACCACAGAGAGGGGACAACAACAGCAGGGATTTGTGATGCCCCATTGCTGGAACCCAAGGCCAGGCTGGACACTGGGGCTGGAGCACCTGGGACAGGCACTGGGAGGTGTCCCTGCCATGGCAGGGGGGCACTGGGGGGCTCTGAGGTGTCCCTGCCATGGCAGGGGGGCACTGGGGGGCACTGGGGTCCTTCCCACCCAGCCCAGTGTGGGATTTTGGGATTCACACAGGTCTGCAGGGCGGCAGCTCCAGCAGAGGCAGGGCCCTGGCTCCTCTGGTGCCCCACAGAGGGTGTTAGGCACCTGGTTTAGTTCAGAAATTTACTCAGGATGGGAAAAGCCATTCCTGGAATATCCACTCTGCTCCCTGGATTAGGAATGCAGGGTGGGCAGCTAATTTGGATGGAGGTGTGAGCACCCATTTAAAGTCACAGAGATTTGAAGTTTTGAGGACTTGAAATGATGTGAATCCAAATGAACATAATTACAGGGTGCACAGGAAGGGAGGACACACCAACATCACCAATGAGGCTCACGAGAAAAGGAACAAGAATACAAATCCAGAGCCAAGAGCAGAAGCTCTGCTGCGAAAGCGGCACCAGGGGTCAGATCCCACCTCCCTTAACCCCTGTGAAAGTGGCACCAGGGGTCAGATCCCACCTCCCTTAACCCCTGTGAAGGAGGCACCAGGGGTCAGATCCCACCTCCCTTAACCCCTGTGAAGGAGGCACCAGGGGTCAGATCCCACCTCCCTTAACCCCTGTGAAACAGGCACCAGGGTCAGATCCCACCTCCCTTAACCCCTGTGAAACAGGCACCAGGGTCAGATCCCACCTCCCTTAACCCCTGTGAAACAGGCACCAGGGGTCAGATCCCACCTCCCTTAACCCCCTGTGAAAGTGGCACCAGGGTCAGATCCCACCTCCCTTAACCCCTGTGAAACAGGCACCAGGGGTCAGATCCCACCTCCCTTAACCCCTGTGAAACAGGCACCAGGGTCAGATCCCACCTCCCTTAACCCCTGTGAAACAGGCACCAGGGTCAGATCCCACCTCCCTTAACCCCTGTGAAACAGGCACCAGGGTCAGATCCCACCTCCCTTAACCCCTGTGAAACAGGCACCAGGGTCAGATCCCACCTCCCTTAACCCCTGTGAAAGAGGCACCAGGGTCAGATCCCACCTCCCTTAACCCCTGTGAAACAGGCACCAGGGTCAGATCCCACCTCCCTTAACCCCTGTGAAACAGGCACCAGGGGTCAGATCCCACCTCCCTTAACCCCCTGTGAAAGTGGCACCAGGGGTCAGATCCCACCTCCCTTAACCCCTGTGAAACAGGCACCAGGGGTCAGATGCCAGCTCCCTTAACCCCTGTGAAAGCGGCACCAGGGTCAGATCCCACCTCCCTTAACCCCTGTGAAAGCGGCACCAGGGTCAGATCCCACCTCCCTTAGCCCCTGTGAAAGTGGCACCAGGGGTCAGATCCCACCTCCCTTAACCCCTGTGAAGGAGGCACCAGGGGTCAGATCCCACCTCCCTTAACCCCTGTGAAGGAGGCACCAGGGTCAGATCCCACCTCCCTTAGCCCCTGTGAAAGTGGCACCAGGGGTCAGATCCCACCTCCCTTAACCCCTGTGAAAGTGGCACCAGGGTCAGATCCCATCTCCCTTAACCCCTGTGAAAGAGGCACCAGGGGTCAGATCCCACCTCCCTTAACCCCTGTGAAAGTGGCACCAGGGTCAGATCTCACCTCCCTTAACCCCTGCGGTGCTGGTGGCGAGCCCAGCGTGGGGCACAGCAATGGGTGCAGGGCTGCCAGGGCAGTGTGAGACCCCGCGTTTCCTCAGCGTGGGAGAGGTTCCAAGGACACGGAGACACCTGTGCCTCGGGGCACACTGCCTGGAAGCAAATCCCTGCCAGCCTTTGTGCCCCTGAGCCTTTTCTATTCAGCCGTATTACAATGAAAAGTGCTGTAAAGGCAGGGCTGGGAGGGGGAGCAGCATCAGGAAGCACCGAGATCAGTCCTGTTAGTTGTGAGACTGACAGGAATAATGGAAAGGACGAGGAGAGGCCAGGAGAGAATGCAAAAGCATTAGGCAGGAATTCTGTGAAGCTTGTGCAACCTAAAATAAAGCAGGCCCTGCACGCAGTGCCGTTTAACCTCCCGCCCCTGTGACTAACGAATTTCCAGCGCTGAGGGAAGGAGAAAAGGCCGAAGCAGCCCCACAGCAAGGCCGGGGAGCCGCTGCAGCCCCCGGTTAGCCGGCCGGCAGCACAAGGACTGCGTTCTGCAGGCGCCCGGCAGAGCTGCTCCGGCAGGGCATCGCGGGGCCATCGCCGGGCACGGCCAGGACTGCAGCTCCCTGCCACTGTCTGACTGATAAAGATTTTAATTGCAGTGTTTATGTGTCCAGCTCTCCAGCAACACAAATCTGTGCTGATAATGTGTTTTAAGGGACCAGAGGTAACATTTGGAAGATAAATGTGATGTCAGCTGCCCACTGGGTTACACAGACATTATGGCCAACTAAGGATTCATTATCCATTGTAGTTTGAGGGGGTTTAATGGGTTTTCCAGGCATCCAGCTCTGGTTTTATGGAACTTTGCCCCTTTCCTCGGCTTTTAGTTACCAGTTGGGATTATCAACTGATGTAAATCAAGCAATTCTCCTTGACTGGCTTGGGTGGGCTCTGGGGTGGGATCCTGAACAGCAGAGTTACCCTGAAAACAGGACACCACTGTTCTCATTATGGGACTGGGAGCCCCTCTGCACTGGCAGAGCTGGGAATGTTCCCCTGGAGAAGGGAAGGCTCCAGGCAGAGCTCAGAGCCCCTGGCAGGGCCTGGAGGGGCTCCAGGAGAGCTGCAGAGGGACTGGGGACAAGGCCTGCAGGGACACGAGCCAGGGAATGGCTTTGAACAGACTTAAGGAGAGTAGATTTAGGTTGGACTTTAGGAAGGAACTCCTGGCTGTGAGGGTGGGCAGGCCCTGGCACAGGGTGCCCAGAGCAGCTGTGGCTGCCCCTGGATCCCTGGCAGTGCCCAAGGCCAGGTTTGGTGGGGCTGGGAGCACCTGGGGCAGTGGGAGGGGGTGAGGTCGATGATCTTTAGGGTCCATTCCAACACAAACCATCCCATGCTTCCATCATCCTGTGAGTCCAGCAGCTCCCAAAAACAGGGGCACCAACAAGACAAGGGTCTAAGGGGAGGAGCAACAATTTGTTCTGGGCTTCAGGTGACAATCCTGGTCTGCAAAGGAGAGGATTTCACCCTGTGCCTGATGAGCACCCTTGGGGCTGTCAGTGCCCCTGAACCCCGGGTCAGAGGAGGCAGAAATTCCTGGGTGCATTTGCTGCTGCTGGGGGGGTCAGTCCCAGCCCCCAGCCAGGGGACACCGCTGTGCTGTGGGCAGTGATGGGATCACGGAATCCCATCCCTAAACCCAGGGATCCTGAAACCATCCAGGCTGGCAAGGGGCCCTGGATCACCAGGAGCACTCCTGGAGCCCCCAGCAGGGCCAGCAGGGAGGGCTCCTTGGCAAGGGCAGCAATGTCCTTCCCTCCTGGCAGTGTCCCACATTTGGCTCCATCATCTCCCGTGACTGCATTAACACGAGAGAGTCAGCCCAGCACAGACTGACCTGGGTTAAAGTCAGCCCAGCACAGACTGACCTGGGTTAAAGTCAGCCCAGCACAGACTGGCCTGGGTTAAACTCAGCCCAGCACAGACTGACCTGGGTTAAAGTCAGCCCAGCACAGACTGGCCTGGGTTAAACTCAGCCCAGCACAGACTGACCTGGGTTAAAGTCAGCACAGACTGACCTGGGTTAAAGTCAGCCCAGCACAGACTGGCCTGGGTTAAAGTCAGTCCAGCACAGACTGGCCTGGGTTAAATGCTGACATGAGAGAGTCAGCCCAGCACAGACTGGTCTGGGTTAAAGTCAGCCCAGCACAGACTGACCTGGGTTAAACTTAGCCCAGCACAGACTGGTCTGGGTTAAAGTCAGCCCAGCACAGACTGGTCTGGGTTAAAGTCAGCCCAGCACAGACTGACCTGGGTTAAAGTCAGCCCAGACTGGCCTGGGTTAAAGTCAGCCCAGCACAGACTGGTCTGGGTTAAAGTCAGCCCAGCACAGACTGGCCTGGGTTAAAGTCAGCCCAGCACAGTTTGATTTGGTTTAAGTGCTGTGGGACAGTTCCAAAGTGTCACCATAAGACATGAAATAACACGACGTGGAGACGCTGCTGTTTTCAAGGTAAAAGGGGGAATTTATTTTCTGACTCTAACACTTACAGATTTCTAAAAGTGACAGTGGCCTGGAGGGTGACAGTGCCGCCTCTCCAATGACACTGGACAAACCAACAGTCTATGAAATGTCTCTTCTTCCATAAAAGAATGCAAAATAAGAAGTTATTTACAGAAAGTGTGTGAGAACGTTCATTACAAGAATGCAAACATCAGAGGGCTTAGAAAAATCCTAAAAAATCAAAGCGACACCCAAGTGCCTCCCTGCCAGCCTGGGAGAGCTGGGAGAGGTGGTCCTGGATGTGCCATGGAAGGAGAACTGCTGGGCAGGCTCCATCTCCTGTGCCCAGCAGCTGTAACTTGGAGCCACCCATCAGGAGGATGCACTCTCAGGTAGGAGAATCCCATCCCCAGCCTCTAAAGTGAGTTTGAACCTGCTTCATGGAAGTTCTGTGCCTCCTGTACAGAGCTCAGACCCTCCCAGGGTCTCCTCCTTGTGTCCTTACATGTGGATTTCAGCAGGAGCAGTGCTGGGACCCTCCCGTTTGTGCCCCCAAAGCCCACACCTGTCCGAGATCAGAAAACCAGCGGGAATATTTTCCCTTCAGAGGTGATGGGAGGTGAGAATTCCCCCCATGGTTTCTGCTCTGGCTCCTTCCCTGCAGCTTCCAGAGCCGTCAGACTCATCTGAGCTCGGCAGCACAGAGACAGAAAATATTTAGAATTGGCACTGGATTTATTTTCAGTCTTCCAAAGGCAGTCCAGAAGGGAGAAGCAGACTCTGGAGATTTATGTGTTCTTTGAATAAGCAGTGAGCAGAGCTTTTAATTGATCACAGCTCGTTTAAAGGGAGAGCTGAGCAAACCTGGGGGTGTTGCAAGGCCAGGACTAACCAAGACACACTTCCACGTGGGAAATCCCAGTGCTATTGGTGAGAGCCTCTGCTGCTGGAAGATTCTGACTCCCAGCAGCATCCTTCAACCTCAAATCCCTGGCAGTGACGTGCTGCACCCATGGGCTCGTGTGCAGGTACCAAATGTCACAAAATAATGGTTTTGGGAACTCCTTGTGCCCTTGTGAGAGCCTTCTGCCTCTCATTTTGGGCTGCAACCCCCCAAATTATGGCTGTAACCCCCAAATTATGGTTGTAACCCCCAAATTATGGCTGCAACCCCCAAATTATGGCTGTAACCCCCAAATTATGGCTGTAACTCCCAAATTATGGCTGTAACCCCCAAATTATGGTTGTAACCCCCAAATTATGGCTGTAACCCCCAGATTATGGCTGTAACCCCCAGATTATGGCTGTGACCCTCAGATTATGGCTGTAACCCCCAAATTATGGCTGTAACTCCCAAATTATGGCTGTAACTCCCAGATTATGGCTGTAACTCCCAGATTATGGCTGTCCTTGCTATTGCTGGTGACCAGCAAAATCCAGCAGCAGAAATTAAAGCAGTTTTTGACCAGCTTGGAGCAAATGTTGTTGTGTAGAGAGCTGTGGGTCATTTTTCACTCGGAGGGAATTCAGTTAGAAGTGGAGGGATGTGGGCTGTGGGTTACTGCAGAGTATGGGCTGAGTGTAGCTGATGGTTTGAACTGAAAATGAAAGTTGATGATGGAAGTGAAATGTCAAAATATTTCTTTTCAACCTGTCTTATGTTTCACATCAGAAACACCAGAGCACTTTCAAAGCAAAACCTTTCAGCTTCCATTTGTCATCTGAAACTGGAGTTTCTTTCATAGTGGACCTGGTTATTTTTAAAAACTTCAAAATTAAGCAAAAAATTTAATTAGGAGGAAAAGGGAAATATTTTGGGTTGACCCCAAGTGATCATTTTTCCAGCCTTTTTTCATTCTCTGAAATGGGAGGGCAAAGTTGGGCTTGACTTACTTTAGCTGTTTTTCATTGATTCCAGTAAAATCAGGGGCTAAAAAACAATTATTCACAAGCTCTGAACCTTGCTGTGAACCAGGCTGCATTTCCTGGGGGCGTGGGCTGAGTACCTTCTCCTGATTATAAATAGTCTGTGCTTATAGACAGCAATTGAAAACATGAAGATGTGAGAGAAAAATAAATTCCTCCTGAACTTCTCAGCCGTTTCCTGCATGCTGGCAGGTCTCAGATGCACTGGGGATGTGGCTGGAAGCACATCTGTGCTGGGAGATGGACGGGCTGGAGAGGGCCCCGGGACAGGAGCTGCCTGTGGGCAGGGTAAGGACAGAGCCCCGGGTGGCTGCAAGGAGTGGGCTCCAGGCAGGGCCCCCCTGCTCCCTTCCCAGAGCAGGACAGGCACCGGGGGGATCTCAGCTCACATCAGCTCCCTGAGCAGCATCCCTGCCCACAGGGCCCCATCCCACCCCACGCCATGCCCTGCCATGCCATCATCCCACCCCATCCCATGATGCCATGATCCCACCCCAGCAGGCTCTGTGTGACTCTGCCCTGTCTCAGGAGCTGTGGATTTGTTTCTGTTCCCTGCTGGGATCTGCCCCTTGTCCTGCAGGAGCTGGCCCAGGATCTGCTGGGCAGCCCCATCCAAAAACTGCTACAAACAAAAAGCCAAACTCTGAATTCTGGCCCCGTGTCAGCTGTGGATGTGGAGCCCCTTCCTTGCAGACTCCCGTGACCTGCAGGGTGTCCCCGTTTCCCACTGCAGGCTGCCACAGCCACACATCCCCCACTCCTGTTTCCAAAGAACTGGGGTCATTTCTGCCTCTTTCTGCTCTGCCCTCTCCTTCTCTCCCAGCAACTCCTGAAACAATTGAGTTCAGCCACCTCAGAGCAGAGAGGCTTTTGGACAAGGGATGCAGTGCAGGGCACAGGGAATGGCTCCCAGTGCCAGAGGGCAGGGCTGGATGGGAGACTGGGAATTGGGAATTGTTCCCTGGCAGGGTGGGCAGGGGCTGGGCTGGAATTCCCAGAGCATTCCCAGAGCATTCCCAGAGCATTCCCAGAGCATTCCCAGCTGTGGCTGCCCCTGGATCCCTGGCAGTGCCCAGGCCAGGTTGGACACTGGGGCTGGAGCACCTGGGACACTGGGAGGTGTCCCTGCCATGGCAGGGGTGGCACTGGAGGTGACACTGGAGGGGCTCCGAGGCCTTTCCCACCCAAACCACCCTGGGATTCCCTGGTGGTTTCCTAGAGCTGGAGCAGGTCCAGCCACCTCGTCATTGGAGAGCATGGAGGGTGCAAACACCTCCCCACCAACAGGGAGCTGCTGGCACCCAGCAGTGCTGCTGCACAGCTGGAAAGAGAAGATTTCCAGTGCAAAACTTCTCAGTAAATCTCCCTTGCAGACTCTGACACTTGTTGGGGCTGTCAGCACCGAAATTTGAGCAGCCTGGGATTTCCTCTCCTCACACGTTTGGGTTCTCTGTTCTGTGTCTGTCACCTTGGCATTGGATCCACACTCCACACCTTGCCCTCACCACTTACAGGAACTTTACAGATACAGAAAAGAGAAAAAAAGGAATAAAAATCAACCAAAACTACAGCCAAAGAAACACTGTTTAGGAAACAATTTCTTGTGCAGGACCAGAGGGACAGCACAGCAAGAGAGGCTCTTTGGAGGAAAGAGAGCTAAACAGGGAACAATTCCCTGCACTGGGCTGCAGAGTCCCTCCCATGCTCTCAGCCTGATTTCTGGGCAGCTGCACCACCAAAAAAAATTGCAAACAAATCAATCCATACTCTGCGCTGTTCTAGAGAACACTTTGGGGAAATTGCTCTTCTGTATTGTCTGTCACGGAGAGGGAGGAAAGGAGAGACATCTTTCCCACAAACATTTCATTTCACAGCTCCCAGAGAGGAGCAGGGAGCTGGGGGAAGGGGCTGCTGCTCACCTGGCTCCAGCAGAGCTGGGGGATGCTCAGCCACCGAGCCCCGCTGGGAAACCAGGCCTGGGCCCCCATTATACAGCAACACTGAATCCTGATTTATTGTTTTCCAGGAATGAGGGGAGGGAGATGGAGGCCAGGCAGCATAAAATCAGATAAATAGGAGATGTGAGTCATCTGGGGCCAGCTGGCACTGCTGCAGACTCGGGGCAAGCAACTTGTTTGCTGTAGGAAACCTTCAACAGCACTGCAGGGCAGAGGGGGCTCCACAGCAGGGCCAGGGATGCACAGGGGGCACCTCCTGCCCTTCCCGTCTCCTGCCCTTCCATTTCCTGCCTTTCCATCTCCTGCCTTTCCTATCTTCTGCCTTCCCATCTCCCGCCTTCCTATCTCCTGCCTTTCCCCTCTCCTGCCTTTCCATCTCCTGCCCTTCCCATCTCCTGCCTTTCCCACTGGAGCAGGGATCTGGACAGGGCTGGAAAACCAGAGGCAGAATTAAGCATAAGGAAGATCCTTGTCAGAGGAATCAGAGTTTCTGATGAAAACCACAATTAGCCCATAGTACGGAGTGGAGAGTAATCAAATTATGGAAGGGTTTGGGATGGCAGGGACCCTAAATCCCATCCCACCCCTGCCATGGCAGGGACACCTCCCAGTGTCCCAGGTGCTCCCAGCCCCAGTGTCCAGCCTGGCCTTGGGCACTGCCAGGGATGCAGGGGCAGCCACAGCTGCTCTGAGAATTCCTGTTCCAGGGCTCTTCCCCACACAGGGAGAAATCTCTCCCTAAAATCCAACCTAAATCTCCCCTCCTCCAGCTGAAGGCATCCCCCTTGTCCTGTCAGACTCTGCTAGGTGCTGCCACAGGGGGAGAGCAGAGCCCCTTCTCTTTGAAGCACAGAGATCGTTAGCAGCACCAGGGAGGGAAAACGCCTGCAGCTGTCCTGTGGATCCATCCCTGGCTCTGCCTGGCCTCCTGAGCAGGCAGACCATCCCCACCTCTGACGGACTGCTGGGGCAGGGAGCTGTGCCTGTGCCCAGCCCAGGGGCCATGGACTGCAGGGGACAGATGACAATTGTCATTGCAAGCTAAGGACATCTCCAGCGCCTCCCTGGGGGAAAGCCACACAACGTGTAATTTAAAAGCTGTGAGAGTGAATGTGAGGGAATACAGGGCTGAGCAATAATGCTCTCCCTCACTTCTGGAGTGGCTATTGCAAACGCCAACTGGAGAGCACAGAGCAAGGTCCAGCATGCTGTGGCTTTAATAAAACAAACTCAGGAAATGTCCTGGTTAATGAAATGGAAGGATCTCCTCTGATAAACTGGGAAGTGCTCTCTGAAGGAGTCACAGTGTGAGTCACACTCCAGGAGAGGACACAGGGCACAGGTGCGTGCTGCAGCCAGAGGGGTCACAGGGTCAGGAATCACACCATGGTTTGGCTTGAAAAGGACTTCAAAATGCTCTCGTCCCACCCTGCCATGGCAGGGACATCTCCCACTGCCCCAGGCTGCTCCAGCCCCAGTGTCCAGCCTGGCCTTGGGCACTGCCAGGGATCCAGGGGCAGCCCCAGCTGCTCTGGGAACTCCAGCCCAGCCCCTGCCCACCCTGCCAGCCAGGAATTCCCAATTCCCACGATCCCATCCATCCCTGGCTTGGGAGTCAGCAGTGAACATCAGCTGTGCTTGGCTTGGCAGAGGTGTGGGAGGTGCTGTGTGCCAGAGGGAGGGTCTGCAGTGCCCTGGGCTCCCGGGTGTCAGTGGAAGCAGCTGTGACATCCATCCAGCACCTGAGCACTCACTCAGGATGGAGAAACCTGGACATGAGGATTTAAGAAAAGCAGTTTGGCAGTATTTCTCCTAGGCAGTGATTTAGTAACTAAAAAATGACACTCTATCCAGGGGAGAGCTGTGAAAATATTTACAATTATATCATTTGTAAGAGTGATTTGAGGGGAATGGAACAGTTTACTTCTTTTTGGTTTTTTTCTTTTTCCTTTTGGTGTGTGTGGAAAGCGTGTGGTTCCTTTGAAAATACTCACATTGCTCATTGAAGGCTGAACCTGGGGAAGCTTTTTTTGCCAAAACCTCACTAAACACTGGCTTCAGTGAAAGTTTGATATTTTTTTATCCTTGAAAGAACAGAAGCTCTTCTGTTTTGATTTTATCTCTGTTTTCAGGAAAGAACAAAACATTTGCTAACCATGTCCACCTTAAAGGCTGGTAAGGTCAAACTCTTGTAATATCTTAGAAAACTTGGAAGTGGTCTCAAAAGTTTGAGTTCAAACCTTCCTCTGGGCTGTTCTTACACCCTCGGAGATAATGAACCAATGGATGACACCAACATCAAGGCCCTGGAGAGGTGTGAAAAATCCCTTTGAAATCGATACCAATTTCTGGCTCAGAATTCTCCAAATTGTGGAGACAGCTGCCAAGGGCAGATCCAAATTCCTCCTAATCCAAGGCAAGATCTGAGCACTTTGAAATGTAACTGGATTTGAAGCTTGGATCTGAATTCCGCTGGAAACTCCTCCCTCCCCTCCTGCAATGATGCTTCAAAGAGCATCAAAGGCACCAGAACATTCCATCAGGACAAATCCAGCTGCTGCAGTGAATTTCTGTTTGAAGTTTGGTTTTCCAGGGCTGGTTAGCAGAAGGGAGCACAGGTGTGTGACAGGAGGAAGGTGCACAGGGAGGCTGTGGCTCTGGGGTGGTTTTGTGGCTTGGCTCCAGCATCTCCCTGGCCCAGCACAGCAGAGTCAGACTGGGCTGACTGGGACAGGCAGGGACCCTGTCCTAGAGGACCTCAGGTGCAAATGACCCAAATGAGGATGGAACTCAGTTCCTGCTGGTTTGTACCATCCCAAGGCTTGCTTAAAGAGAATCACAGAATCCCCAGGGCTGGAAAGGACCTCCAAGATCATCCATCCAACCTTTGACCATGTCCCAAGTAAAGGAATCTGTTCCCAGCACAGGGCTGAGCTGGACTTGCAGTGCTCCTCACGCTGCTGCTGGGGCACCTTCCCACGTCAGCACGGCCTCCAGGCCCCACAGCTCCCAGCTGGCCCCCTCAAAGGACCCACCTGAGCTTCTTCTGGGATCACAGAATCATGGAACAGCTTGGGTTGGAAGGGACTTTAAAGATCCTCCAGCCCCACCCCTGCCATGGCAGGGACACCTTCCCTGGAACAAGGAGGCATGGCACATGCATGGAACATGGATTCATGGAACAAGGAGGCATGGAACATGCATGGAACAAGGATGGAACATGGATGGAACAAGGATGGAACATGGATGGAACAAGGATGGAACATGGATGGAACAAGGATGGAACATGGATGGAACAAGGATGGAACAAGGATGGAACATGGATGGAACAAGGATGGAACATGCATGGAACAAAGATGCATGGAACATGGATGGAACATGGATGGAACATGGATGGAACAAGGATGGAACAAGGATGGAACATGGATGGAACATGGATGGAACAAGGAACATGGATGGAACATGGATGGAACAAGGATGGAACATGCATGGAACAAAGATGCATGGAACATGCATGGAACATGGATGGAACATGCATGGAGCAAGGATGGAACATGCATGGAACATGGATGGAACAAAGATGCATGGAACATGCATGGAACATGGATGGAACAAGGATGGAACAAGGATGGAACAAGGATGGAACAAGGATGGAACATGCATGGAACAAAGATGCATGGAACATGCATGGAACATGGATGGAGCAAGGATGGAACATGCATGGAACATGGATGGAACATGGATGGAGCAAGGATGGAACATGCATGGAACATGGATGGAACAAAGATGCATGGAACATGCATGGAACATGGATTCCTGGAACAAGGCGCTCTTTGAGGTCCCTCCCAAGCCAAACTGTTCTGTGATTCTGTGAAATCTCCAATCCTGTGGAAGCCACTCCTTTGTCCTAGCCCTGTGTGGGCAGGTCATACAACAGCCTTGTTCATTTTTGCACGACTTGGTGAGTGAAACACCTCCAAAACAGCTCCTGCAGGGGGGTTTGCCTGGCAGGAGAGGGACAGGCAGCCCTGGACACCAAACATTGCTGCTGACTTGTTATGGGCACTGCTCTAGCACAGAGATCAGAGTCTAGCACAGAGATCAGTCTGGCACAGAGATCAGGGTGTAGCACAGAGATCAGTCTGGCACAGAGATCAGGGTCTAACACAGAGATCAGGGTCTAGAACAGAGACCAGATTCTAACACAGAAACCAGACTCCAGCACAGGGATCAGCTGCCGTTGCCGACCCCAAGAACAGCCCCATGATCAGCCTGTGGATGTCTCCAGGCCAGGGTCTGCTCTCAGCTGCCCTCCTCAGAGCCAGGGGAGCTGAGACAGCTCATGGGAGCAGGTGCTGACATAGCCTGGGACAAGAGGAGCTGAACCCAAACCCCCTGTTCCTCCCCTCTGACTGGAGGGAAACCTCAGTGCCTGCCCCCAGCAATCAGCCTGGCACGTGCTTGGAGTTCCAGCCCTGTGTGTGCCAGGGCAGGCACATCCCAGAGATCCAGCTCTGTGTGTGCCAGGGCAGGCACATCCCAGAGCTCCAGCCCTGTGTGTGCCAATGCAGGCACATCCCAGAGATCCAGCCCTGTGTGTGCCAGGGCAGGCACATCCCAGAGCTCCAGCCCTGTGTGTGCCAATGCAGGCACATCCCAGAGATCCAGCCCTGTGTGTGCCAGGGCAGGCACATCCCAGAGATCCAGCTCTGTGTGTGCCAGGGCAGGCATATCCCAGAGCTCCAGCCCTGTGTGTGCCAATGCAGGCACATCCCAGAGATCCAGCCCTGTGTGTGCCAGGGCAGGCACATCCCAGAGATCCAGCCCTGTGTGTGCCAGGGCAGGCACACCCCAGAGATCCAGCCCTGTGTGTGCCAGGGCAGGCACATCCCAGAGATCCAGCCCTGTGTGTGCCAATGCAGGCACATCCCAGAGATCCAGCCCTGTGTGTGCCAGGGCAGGCACATCCCAGAGATCCAGCCCTGTGTGTGCCAATGCAGGCACATCCCAGAGATCCAGCCCTGTGTGTGCCAGGGCAGGCACACCCCAGAGATCCAGCTCTGTGTGTGCCAGGGCAGGCACATCCCAGAGCTCCAGCCCTGTGTGTGCCAGGGCAGGCACATCCCAGAGATCCAGCCCTGTGTGTGCCAGGGCAGGCACATCCCAGAGATCCAGCCCTGTGTGTGCCAATGCAGGCACATCCCAGAGATCCTGCCCTGTGTGTGCCAGGGCAGGCACATCCCAGAGCTCCAGCCCTGTGTGTGCCAATGCAGGCACATCCCAGAGATCCAGCCCTGTGTGTGCCAATGCAGGCACATCCCAGAGCTCCAGCCCTGTGTGTGCCAGGGCAGGCACACCCCAGAGATCCAGCCCTGTGTGTGCCAATGCAGGCACATCCCAGAGCTCCAGCCCTGTGTGTGCCAATGCAGGCACACCCCGGGCACACCCCGGGCACACCCCGGGCACACCCCAGGCACACCCCGGAGCTGTGGGAGCAGGGCACACTCCTGGTTGGCAGTGGGGCTCTTTTTTCCGCTTGTCCCAAGCCGCACAGGGACTGCCACCACGTGCCCCTTCCACAGACACAGCGTGTGCTGCCCGCAGAGACCTGAGATGGGAACGTGGACCATGAACCCTGGGAAGGGAAAGTGTTTAGAAACAAGAGCACAGAGCGTGTATTTGTGCTCCTGCAGAAGCAGGTCCTTGTAGTGGTTTCTTACCCCCAGTAATTCTCAGTGATTCCCTGGCACCTCTCCTGAGCACGACTCGTTTTTCAGCAGGGGAGACTGAGGCAGGCAGTGACGGCTCCGAGGGGTCAGTCCTGCGTGCCAAGGCAGAGGGAGGCACGCTGGGCCAGTGCTTTGGGCATTACAAATGTCCTCCCAGGATGTGACCCTGCTCCCTCTCCAGCCCGGAGGCAGAATGTCACCTGCAGGTGACAGCTGCAGCAGATTTAAGGGCAAGGGAAGGGGAGGAAGATTAAAGGACAGAACCGAAGCCCATCCCCTGTGGCATCTTTACCACAACCATTTCCCTTTTTGTACCGAACATCCATTAAGGAAGCTTTTAGTTCCAGCCCCTCTTTTGCCTTACAAATGGCCCAGATGCCAAAGCCCAGGAGTGGCAGCAGCCTGACCCAAACTGGGCCAGATTCACCCTGAACCTGCCGGGTCCCCACAGGACCTCCACCACCTCACCACCAGAGACCACGCACAAAGATTTGGCATTTTATCAAATGTTGGAAAGCAAAGGCAGCAGTGCCAGGGTGATTGAGGGTTTCAAGGCCGTTCATAAGGAGGAGTTGCAGTCACTGAGCACCCATGATGGGTCCTGGAGCAAAGGGGCTGGCTCTGCAGGAATCAGAGCATGCAAGGAGTTTTATTTCGGCAGTCTTGCTTCTAGTTCTCTGATGGCTTGTGAGAGGAGAGGGCCACGTCTCATCCAGCTGTGGCAGACCCTAGTTATGTTCTTTCACATGAAGGAAAAGGATCCAAGGGTGCATTTATTTGCTACCTTTTCCTCTGAGCATCTCCATCCTCTTAATCCCTGCCCCTGCTGCAGAGAGTGAACCTCCAAAGCAGAACTCAGGGGAGCTCCTGAGCTTTCCCATTGCAGAGTCACCCACGTCAGGACAGGGGATGAGCAACCATCTCCTTTCCAGTGCTCTCCTCTCCTGACAAAGCAGCTCTGGTGTATGGAGGGCTTGAGCCATGGAGGAAATCGCAGGATTAGGAAAGAGAAATGTGAGGGGATTTTTCCTTTTAATTGAGCAGCTTTCCATCAGAAAAAAAAAAAATCTTAAAATGACTGTGAGCAATGTGTTCATGTTTCATTATCAAAACTTAAACTCATTATTAAAACTACTAAAACACTAAAAGGAAGGAAGCCATCCTTCACTCCTCAGTGGAAACTTTTGTCATCTTCCAAGGAATCTTCTGAGATGTGAAGGGAGTTTTGTACTTAGCAGAGAACCACAGAATACCCTGAGCTGGGAGAGACCCACCAGAGTCATCCGTCCAGCCCTGGCCCTGCTCAGGTACCCCAAAATCCCACCTGGGCATCCCTGGAGCGCTGTCCCAAGGCTCCTGGAGCTCTGGCAGCCTCGGGGCTGTGCCCATTCCCTGGGCAGCCTGGGCAGTGCCAGCACCCTCGGGGGATGAACCTTTCCTGATCTCCAGCCTGACCTGCCCTGGCCCAGCCCCAGCCGTTCCAGCTTTGTGAAGAAAAGATCATTCCTGGCCCTTCCATTCCACCTTCCCATCCCCTCCTCCTCCACCCGCCCTGCCTCTCTCCAGGGCTGCCCGGACCCTGCTGCGTGTTCCATCCCAGCTCCTGTTTCCCCATCCTGCCGCAGTTTTCGGGAGAAACTCGTGCAGCATTTCCACTGCAATGCACGGACTGGCAGTCCCCGAGCGCCCTCGGAGGCAGCCCTCCCTCGGATGGACACAGAGCCCTCTCGGGAAGGTAAGGACCAAAGCCTTCCCTCGCAGAGCGCTCCCTGTGACAGCCTCACTAATTAGCTGTTATTAACAGTGATAACAGAGCTATCCGATCTCATCGACAGCAGATTGTGGTAATTACAGGGATTCACCGCTCTGGGAGCCTTGGCTCTGGGGACAGGCGGATTTCCAGGCGGCTCCAGGAGGGCTGGGAGGAGGCACCGGCCGCTCCCGGGGCTCTGGCAGCCCCCACTGCACCCCCGTCCTATGAACCAACCACGGAACCCTTCCCAGGGACACCTCACCCTCCCTCCAGCATCTCCCTCTGGGCTTGCGTTCCCTTTTCCCGTGCTGGATTTTCCTTCATGAAATCGGCCTTGAGGAATAAAACCCAACACAGCACACAGAGACAGCAGCGCATCCCTGCTGGGGAGAGCGGTGACAGAGGCAGCCCCAGCCCTGCTCTCCCCACTGGCACTGGCACTGACACTGGCACTATCACTGGCACTGACACTGACACTGTCATTATCACTGGCACTGACACTGGCACTGACACTGGCACTGTCGCTGTGACACTGGCACTGGCACTGTGACATGGTCACTGACACTGACCCTATCACTGTGACACCGACACTGTCACTGGCACTGACACTGTCACTGACACTGGCACTGACACTGTGACACTGACACTGGCACCAACACGGGCACTGGCACTGCGCCACTGGCACTGAGGCGTCCTCACTGGCACTGGCATTGGCACTGTGGCTGTCACTGTGACATGGGCACTGGCACTGGCACTGGCACTGTGCCACTGGCACTGAGACGTGCTCACTGGCACTGGCAATGACACTGTGACTGTCACTGCGACATGGGCACTGGCACTGCGCCACTGGCACTGCGCCACTGGCACTGAGCCGTGCTCACTGGCACTGGCATTGTCACTGTGACTGTCACTGTGACATGGGCACTGGCACTGCACCACTGGCACTGAGACGTGCTCACTGGCACTGGCACTGGCACCCTCCCCGCTCCTGTACCCCACAGTGCCACCCCTCACCGCCCCCATCCCCAGCCCTGGAGCAAAGCCCTGGCTGGAAAGCCCCTCCAGCCCATGTGCAGACCCTGGAGCCACTGCTGAGGGGCACTGCGGGGCACTGCCCCTGCAGCCTGCACCCTGAGACGTGAGCAGGGCCCAAATCCTCCTTTCCCACGAGAGAGGTGCCCCGGGCTGCACACGAGATGGAGGGAAGGTGACAGGCTGGGGGAGGCAGAGATGGGTCACAGCACAGTGCTCCCTGCACCTGCTTTTCTGACCCAGCTCCAGGGGGCTCTGAGGACCCCCTGAGATCAGCACCTGGTCAGGCACAGCTGGAGAGCAGCACCTGGTCAGGCACAGCTGGAGACCAACACCTGGTCAAGCACACCTGGAGAGCAGCACCTGTTCAGGCACACCTGGAGACCAACACCTGGTCAAGCACACCTGGAGACTAACACCTGGTCAGGCACACCTGGAGGAAGAGTCAGAGCCTGCTCCAAAGGACTGGGGACTCCACAGGGGAGGAGGAATTCACAGAATCTGAGAGGTTGGAAGAGACCTCTGAGCTCCCTGAGGGATCTCACAGCCCTGGGGGGATCTCACAGCCCTGAGAGGATCTCACAGCCCTGAGGGATCTCACAGCCCTGGGGGGATCTCACAGCCCTGAGGGATCTCAGAGCTCTGTGGGGATCTCAGAGCCCTGAGGGATCTCACAGCTCTGTGGGGATCTCACAGCCCTGAGAGGATCTCACAGCCCTGAGAGGATCTCACAGCCCTGGGGGATCTCAGAGCTCTGTGGGGATCTCACAGCCCTGAGAGGATCTCACAGCCCTGAGAGGATCTCACAGCCCTGAGAGGATCTCACAGCTCTGGGGGATCTCACAGCTCTGTGGGGATCTCACAGCCCTGAGAGGATCTCACAGCCCTGAGAGGATCTCACAGCCCTGGGGGATCTCACAGCCCTGGGGGGATCTCACAGCCCTGAGGGGATCTCAGAGCCCTGGGGGATCTCACAGCCCTGAGAGGATCTCACAGCCCTGGGGGATCTCAGAGCTCTGTGGGGATCTCACAGCCCTGGGGGATCTCAGAGCCCTGGGGGATCTCACAGCTCTGGGGGATCTCACAGCCCTGAGAGGATCTCACAGCCCTGGGGGATCTCACAGCCCTGGGGGATCTCACAGCCCTGTGGGGATCTCACGGCCCTGAGAGGATCTCACAGCCCTGGGGATCTCACAGCCCTGGGGGGATCTCACAGCCCTGAGAGGATCTCACAGCCCTGGGGGATCTCACAGCCCTGGGGGATCTCACAGCCCTGGGGGATCTCACAGCCCTGGGGGATCTCAGAGCTCTGTGGGGATCTCAGAGCTCTGTGGGGATCTCACAGCCCTGGGGGATCTCACAGCCCTGAGAGGATCTCACAGCCCTGGGGATCTCACAGCTCTGGGGGATCTCACAGCCCTGTGGGGATCTCACAGCCCTGAGAGGATCTCACAGCCCTGGGGGATCTCACAGCCCTGAGGGATCTCACAGCCCTGAGAGGATCTCACAGCCCTGAGGGATCTCACAGCCCTGAGAGGATCTCACAGCCCTGAGAGGATCTCACAGCCCTGAGAGGATCTCACAGCCCTGAGGGATCTCACAGCCCTGAGAGGATCTCACAGCCCTGGGGGATCTCACAGCCCTGAGAGGATCTCACAGCCCTGAGAGGATCTCACAGCTCTGTGGGGATCTCACAGCCCTGAGAGGATCTCACAGCCCTGAGGGGATCTCAGAGCCCTGGGGATGTGGCACTGGGGACAGGGGCACTGGTGGCCCTGGCAGGGCTGGGGATGGCTGGACTGGCTGATCTGAGAGGGTTTTCCTTATTTATTGCTCTGAATGTGCTGCACAGCTCTGCTGAGAGCTGAGGGAAAGAGCCCAGGCAGCACGTGCAGCCCCTGCCCACTGCCATGGGCTGGCTGCACTCAAATCAGCCTTTGGTATATCCAGAGTGATCCAGAGATGACATTTATGAGGGATTTTGGTTCAAAGGGGTTAGAATAGAGGTGCAAATACTGATGAATTCTCTTCCTCGGGTTTTTTTTCTCTCTCACAAAGCAGAATAAAAATGCCACAGACTCAATTTCTATAATGTTCTGTTTTCATCTGTAAGAAGAAAATTTTCAAGCTTAGGTGCCAAAAGCAGGAAAATTAAATCTCTATTTAGACAGTTAAATAAGAGGTTCAATTTTCAAAGGCACAATACCCTGTATCCTTAATTGCTGCCAGAAGAGACTGAAACCTTACTTTACTTTTAAAAGGGTGTTTTCTAAGTCTATAAAGAAAACTTTCTTATTTGTAAGCATTTCAACAGAAAATGTCCACCAGGGAATGAAGGACAGATGTCCACTGAAAAACAACGTGCTGATTTTTCCTTTTAAAGTTCAATTCCTCACAATGGGCAACTGAGATGGGTTCAGGAGCAAAGGAGTAACAGAAATCAAAGGGAAATCAAAGGGAAATCAAAGGGAAATCAAAGGTCCCATGCTCAGCTCTTCTTCCTCTCCTCTGCACTGAGGGGCTGCACTCCAGCTACTGCCAGTGGAAATCAGGAAATGTGGGGAAGGGCTTGGAGCCCCAGGAAGGGCTGAGGGAGCTGGGAAGGGGCTGCAGAATCCCTGAGGAGCTGGGAAGGGGCTGCAGAATCCCTGAGGAGCTGGGAAGGGGCTGCAGAATCCCTGAGGAGCTGGGAAGGGGCTGCAGAATCCCTGAGGAGCTGGGAAGGGGCTCAGCCTGGAGCAAAGGAGGCTCAGGGGGCCCTTGTGGCTCTGCACAGCTCCTGCCAGGAGGGCACAGCCGGGGGGTCGGGCTCTGCTCCAGGGAACAGGGACAGGAGCAGAGGGAACGGCCTCAGGGGAGCTCAGGGTGGGTATTGGGAGGAATTTCCCCATGGAAAGGGGGGTCAGGAATTGGAAGTGCCTTGGAACCTTGGAACCTGAGGGAGGTTTGGAGTCCCCATCCCCGGGGGCATTTCCCAGCCCTGTGGATGTGGCACCCAGGGACAGGGGCACGGGTGGCCCTGGAGTGCTGGGGGTGGTTGGACTCGATGGGCTCAGAGGGATTTTCCATCCTGAAGGATTCTGTCACTCCAGGCTCACTCCTAGCTCCATTTCCCCACTTTCTGGAAGGAGCTCCTGGCTGGGGGCAGCTCCTTTAGGCACAGTTTTAACCCCTCCCCTGCCAGCAGCTCCAGCACAGCCAGCTCTGACTGCATTGATCATTCCAGCCCGGGCAGGAGGCACCAGGGCAGGGCTGGGCATGGGGAGGGCACAGTGCCTGCAGGAGGGTGAGGCTGTGCCCATGGTGGGCATGGGGAGGGCACAGTGCCTGCAGGAGGGTGAGGCTGTGCCCATGGTGGGCATGGGGAGGGTGAGGCTGTGCCCATGGTGGGCATGGGGAGGGTGAGGCTGTGTCAAGGCTGTGCCCCAGGCTGGGCCACACACACGAGAGAGAAGCCTTTATGTAAACCCTCCCAAACCCCAGCAGAAGGATAAGGAAACCACTGTTTAAATTTGCTTTCAGCTTCATTCCTCCCCTCATCCAGCACAGCTCCTGCTGACACCTCGTCCTGCTCCTGAGCTGAGTGCAGCCCAGGGCTCCCCAGGTTTTAAATGTGTAATTCTGTTTTATCCAGCCTTTGCTTTAGGGGTGATCTCCTTAGCCCTCAGCACGGGCAGGGAGGTCTCTAGGCAGACAGGAACGCTGTCAGAGTGCAAGCCTCAGGCTGTGACCTTGGCTGGACCAGGCCAGGAGAGGCTGTGAATTGGGCCTGGTGCTAAACACTTCCCATCACTCCTCCCCACACGCCAGGACCCAAGATTAACAGTGACAGGAGATCAGCTGCTCTGAGATAACTTAATGCAGGCTGGAAGGCTACCAGGGTCGGAAAGCAAACCAAAATACAGCCCATAATTCTGAGGGGAAATGGGGATTTGTCATGAGGCACTGAAAAACAGCCTGGTGCTGGAATGAGTAAGGCTGTGTGGAGAAGGGCTGTCACCTCCTGATGGGTGCCCTTCGTCCCCCTGTCCTTCCAGCAGAGCTCAGGGAGGGCCAGCGCAGCCCTGGGGGACACTGCAGTGTCACCCTGCAGGCACAGCACACACAGAGCTCCCAGGGCTGCCCTCAGCCTCAGACCGTGCCAAGCACCCCAAAACAAAACCAAGCCTGGGAAGCAAAGGCTCAGGCTTTGCAGGAGGCTCCCCCAGCACGGGCAGGTGATTCCAGCTGTATTCTGGGCTGTGTTTAGGGATGGGTTCAGTGTGGGTGATGCTGTGCAAACATTGAACAAGAGAAATCTCTTGTTCAGAAAGGATCAAGGGCGCCAAGCCCACATTTCAGGGTGAAAGTTGTTCTAGCAGCTGCTGTTTCTGGAAACACAAACAGGTTGGTGCTGCTGTGTCACTGTTTTCATAACACCAGGGCTGTTCTCCAGCACCTGGTGCCTCCAATAACCCTGTGGGACGAACTGTGGGTCGCTGGGTGTTGGATATTGAAGGGTGGAAGGTGCACTGGGGACATTGAACTCTGTGAGCCCGAGGATGCTCCTGTAATACCCAGGACAATGATGGCAAAGCTCAGTAATGAACCACGGGCACCTGGGTAGTGCAGCAGGACACAGGCTGCTCTCCAGGTCAGCAGGGAAAGTTTAGAAATGAGAACAATATCCCCTTGTTATTAACAAAAGGAGGAGGGAAGGAAAGCATTTCAGCAATAAAAAAATCAGCCTCTGGTTTATTTAAAAAATA
The DNA here is from genome assembly GCA_019023105.1 of Diglossa brunneiventris. Lineage (NCBI taxonomy): Eukaryota > Metazoa > Chordata > Aves > Passeriformes > Thraupidae > Diglossa > Diglossa brunneiventris. Next base: position 372,164 of record CM032356.1, on the reverse strand, counting down.
CTAAAACAATGAGCTGCAAACGGGGAATCCAGAAAACTCCTTTGATAAAATGTCAGTACTTTAAAATTAGGACAAAGGAATTTAAAAAATGGAGGCTTATGTTTAATTCACTTGAAAGCAAATTAAAGGGTTTGGCTTATGGATGAAAGAGAAAATTAGGTTATTTTTTTCCCTGAGAGTTACCAAGGCTACTGCAGCCCAGAGAAAGCCACCCAGCTTGGCGAGCTGCTGTTGACAGGGCTGTTTGCACATCTCAGGTGGATTTAGGAGAAGTGGTTCCATCTCAGGAGCTGGAGCTGGACCAGACACGGCGTCACACCCTGGCAGGGACAGCACACTGTTGGGTCTATCTCATCCAGGCATCTGTCCCAAAATAATCCTTCCTCCTCCTCACTTCACCAGGGCTGATGAGCAGGAAGCCTCCAGCAGTGCCTTGTTTGGTTTTTCAGAGGCTCAGGTGCTTTAAAGCGCATCCTGCACCTGGGCATGGTGCCTGCAGCATTTCCCTGTGACCAGAAATGCTGCCCCAGCTCATCCTGCCAGGCTCACTGGGAATTCCATCCTGCAGAGAAAGGGTTTAGGGAGGGCCCTTTGCAAGGAAACTTTACTTGCAGGTTTGTGGCTTCAGATTCTGAGCTATTTCATCCTGTGTCTGCTCATTCTTGAGGTCTTCTGTGAGATACTCAGCTCCTGCTACACTTCATGGAGGTTTGTCATTAGAACTTAATTTCCATCTTGGGAGCCAAAATTGTTACAACAAATCTTAAACAAATCAGTTGCTCAAGGTCAGGCTGGATGGGGCTGGGAGCACTCTGGGGCACTGGAAGGTGTCAGGGGTGGAACAGGACGGGCTTTAAGGGCCCTGCCACCCTAAAACATTCCATGAATCTGCAATTCTCATTTCTCAGCATATTTTCCTTCTCAGTGCACTTTGCTTTTTCCTCAGTGGTTCATATTCCAGAGAGCAAAGTTGTCACATTGATTTTTTTTCTGAGGGATCTTACAGACACCAAGGCAAACACACAGCTGGGTATCAGCCATGATTCTTCCTTCACTTCTGGACAGTGTCTGTCCAGCTTCCTTGTTTCCTTTTGAGGGGTCCCCTGAATGAATATACAGAGAGAACAGGGAGATTGGGGTCATTACATCACTCCAATTCCCTTTTCCCTTTGGAAACGTCAAAATTATTGCAAGCCATGGCAAGTCAAACCTGCTTGGCAATGAGTTTACACACCCTGCAGGTGCTGAGACCCTCCAGGGTCCTTGGGAGGATGAAGATATTCCTGAGATGGTCTCACAGCAGCTGCAGTTCCTGGGGTTTGCTGGGGTTTTATTTGATCCTAAATGCTAACAAGCAACTCTCCTACTGTCCTGCCAGTCCAGTTTCAGAGGCTGAAGTGTTCCAGAAGTTCAGCAATGAGAGGGTCCCATAAGAACACAGCTGCGAGCAACAAAGAGGAGCAAGAGGAAAAGTTCCTGAGCACACCCCCCATGTTTCAGTTCACAGCTCCTGCACTCCCCAAACAGCTGAAGGCCAGAGCCAGGAGCCTCCTCCTGCCCCTCCTTCAATCAGGAGCAACCCCACGACCAGAGAGGGGCTGCAGATCAGGTGGGCTGGAGCCCGAACAGCAGCAGGGCATGCAGGTGCCAGGAGAAGGAGGGGATGCAGGTGCCAGAGGGGAATGCAGGTCCCAGCAGGAGATGAAGGTCCCAGAGGGGGATGCAGGTCCCAGCAGCAGGGGATGCAGGTCCCAGCAGGGGATGCAGGTGCCAGCAGGTTCTGCAGCTCAGGAGAGGGTGTCTGCTCTCAGCAGTGACCTCCCCACCCATGGGAAGGGCCCTGCAGCTCTCCTGCCTTGCTCCCACAGCTGCTTTGGGAGTTGGAGGCCATCTCTGGCCATGGGACTGTGCATGGCAGGGTCCTGCACAGCAAACCTGACAGCAGAACACACTCCAAAGTTGTCCTTGGTTTCCAGTGGGACCAGTTTCACTCTCACAAGTGCATTTCTTTTAATCAGCATATTTTCTGTGCTTTCTCTGCCCAGTGATTTCTCCATGGACCTACCCAAACAATCCTTTCTTTCACTGCCTTTGCTAAATCTGTTGTCTGGAGCTCTGGGGAGCAGCTTTTTGGGATAGGTCTAACAGGAGCAACAATGGGATGCTTTTCCAGCTGACTGATCAATACCTTGACTCGTTTGCACAGAAAGGGAGCAGGTGACTTTCGGCGGGGTGGAAGGGGTGCCTTTACTTCCCCCACTCATGGAATAAATGGCTTTAGTTCACTCGTGGAAGGAGTGCCTTTACTTCCCTCCACTCATGGAATAAATGGCTTTACTTCACTCATGGAAGGAGTGAGTGCCTTTACTTCACTCATGGAAGGAGTGAGTGCCTTTACTTCACTCATGGAAGGAGTGAGTGCCTTTACTCCCCGCACTCGTGGAAGGAGTGAGTGCCTTTACTTCACTCGTGGAAGGAGTGAGTGCCTTTACTTCACTCGTGGAAGGAGTGAGTGCCTTTACTTCACTCATGGAAGGAGTGAGTGCCTTTACTTCACTCATGGAAGGAGTGAGTGCCTTTACTCCCCCCACTCGTGGAAGGAGTGAGTGCCTTTACTTCACTCGTGGAAGGAGTGAGTGCCTTTACTCCCCCCACTCATGGAAGGAGTGAGTGCCTTTACTCCCCCCACTCGTGGAAGGAGTGAGTGCCTTTACTTCACTCGTGGAAGGAGTGCCTTTACTCCCCCCACTCGTGGAAGGAGTGAGTGCCTTTCCTCCCCGCACTGATCCCAGCACGCCCCCAGCGAGGAGGGCAGAGCCAGCTCTGATGAATGGGGCTGCAGGGAACAATGGTTCCTCTCTCCCCACAGGATCTGTAGGATCTTTTCTGGGCAGCTTTCCCCAGTGCAGCTCTTGTCTGTCCTGGTTGTCCCACGAGTAATTACAGAGGGCAGGAAATGCCTCCCTGGTGGGATGGCCAGTGGGGGTTGTCTGTGCCTGCACTTTCCACATCCCCAAACCCCCCATTTTTTTATTTCCTCTTCAGACTTAGGAAGAAATGATGCTTTATTTGCACTGATTCCTTGGCAGCTTCCCCTTGTCCAGAGGGGGAGGACCAAGCCTCAGCCCAAGGGGTGACACCAAGGCAGCCTGCACTCTGCTCCTCTGGCTGTAGCTGTAGGGATGCAGGAATTTCATTGACTGAAAGGAAGGATTTCCTGCTGCTCACACCTCAAAGAGGGACCAGACAGAGCCAGGGAAAGCAAGTCCTCACATGGCAGCTCTCTCCTGCGAGGTGGGACTGAGCTAAACCCACCTCTTTGATGTGATGGGGCTCAGGGCACCTCCTTTGGTCCAAGAGCACCAGAATTCCTCATTCCTGAGAGAGGCAAAGACATTTTCCTACAATTTTTTTTTATTATTTGTTAAAAATCCCACTAAAACTCACATATGTTCCAGTGATTTTTTTTTCCTGGACAAACAGCCACTTCAAAAATAGAACACTGAAAAAGAATCTGCAAAATAATTAAAAATAATAATAAGCAGAAAAATCCAATCGTTTCCCCGGTTTCCCAGTTGATGTTTTAACTGCAGCTCGGTGCAATTTCAGCTTGAAATTTGCTTAAACATAATCATACTGTTCTTAGAGAAATCAAAAACCCAGCTCCAGAGCAATGTTTTTTTCTCCAAATGAGGCTTTATTAACAGGCTCAGGAAATGCTCATTTTGGGTGTGAGATACACCTACCAGAGACATTCATGTATTTACAACTTTTCATTTCTGGCAGAGGACTAGGAAACCTGTTAAATGGATAGTTCCAGACTGGAACATGGTAGAAGCTTTCAAAAGGAGAGGAAGGCCAGGAAGGAAGGCCAAGGATCACACTTTCCTTTTGATTTGCCAAGTGGGAAGAAAAAAAAGGAAAAAAGAAAATAAAAACTACTTTCTTGACTTTTTCTGTTTGATATATAACACCTACAAATGGCTGTATGAATTATTTCCCTTCTCTGTTTTACTCCTGAAAAATAAAAGTGTGCAGTTCCTCTGCAGGAAGGATTAATGAGGTGATGCCATGAGGAAATGCAAGTTAAGAACCCTGAACAGCTCCAGCGGAAAAAAAAACTTCCCAGAGCATTTAAATACCTGTTCAGTGAAAATATCTGAGCCAGCAGCGGGAAAAAGCTCTCTCTGTAAATATCCTAAAGCACTGCCTGGGGGAAAAGTGTCCTGGGCATCCCCTGAAGCACCCAGGGAGCCAGGGAAGGGAAGGGAAGGGAAGGGAAGGGAAGGGAAGGGAAGGGAAGGGAAGGGAAGGGAAGGGAAGGGAAGGGAAGGGAAGGGAAGGGAAGGGAAGGGAAGGGAAGGGAAGGGAAGGGAAGGGAAGGGAAGGGAAGGGAAGGGAAGGGAAGGGAAGGGAAGGGAAGGGAAGGGAAGGGAAGGGAAGGGAAGGGAAGGGAAGGGAAGGGAAGGGGAAGGAAGGGAGGCTGTGTAGGAGCAGGGGGTGGCTGAGCACAGCACACTGGCTCAGGAATGAGGCTGTCCCTGCTCCATAGGTCAGTTCATTACTGGGGAACCTGAAGATGTCACTTCACGTTTTGTGTCTCAGGCACTCCATGCATGAAATGGAGGCAGTGAGAAATGATGCTCACTCATCATCACAAAGATTAAGGAGCCAGGCTCTGCTCCCTAATCCAGGGTCACTTGCTGGGCTGTGGGGATCAGAGCTGGGGGAAGCAGCAGGGAATGGTGGTGAGGGACCAGTGCACCAGGGTGAAGGAGGTGTGGGGAGCTGGATGGGAAGTCATGGAAGCACATCACCCGAATTTACAGAGGCTTTTGGGGGAGAACTGGGAAGTCATCACGTGCCAGGGGATTTTGGAAGGTGCCGCGGCCGGGAGGGGGCCAGGACGTGGCCCAAGCGTTCAGGGCAGTGTCACTGCCAACAACAGTCGGGAGCAGGACACATCTCCGAGGCGATGAGGCCGGTGCTTCCATCCGAACGGGAGGGCTGGGAGGAGGGGAGAGACGCCGGGACCCTCCAGGAGGGCAGCGGGGAGGCTGAAGGCAGCCCGGGGCTTGCACGGTGGAAGGGCCATGCCCAAGGCACGGGTGCAGGAGATGAGAGAGAGAACCCCCGCCCGGGGCCGGGATGCGGGGCCGGGATGCGGGGCCGGGGAGGAGGAGGAGGAGGAGGAAGAGGAGGAGGAGGAGCGGGGGCCGGGCCCCAAGCCCCTCCCCAGGGCTGCGGCGGGCGGGGGCGAACGCGGCGAGGCTGCCCCGGTGCTCGGGCACGGGGAGCTGCGCCCGCCGCGAGTTCCGTGCTGAGAGAGGAGCAGAAAACAAAACAGAAAAACACACCACAAGGGAAAAAAAAAAAAAAAGAAAGAAAAACCCAAACAAACAAAGGAAAAAATCATAATAAGAAGAAAGGACAATTAACTAATCCACACGCATAACATCGGTGTGGCCGTCCCGGGAGCGGCCCCGCGGCGGAGCATGGCGCGGGGGGCGGCGGGCAGCCCGCGGGGCCCGGCGCGGCTGCGGGCATGACCCGGGCCCGGAGCGGGGCCGGGGCGCACCTCGGGCCGGGGGGGCCGGGCCGGGCCGCGGGGCCGCCCCCCTCCCTCCGCCCTGCCCAGCCCTCCGCGCATCCTCCGGCACCGCCGAGCCGCGCCGAGCCGCGCCGGGCCGGGCCGGGGGTCCGAGCCGAGCGCAGCGGGACGATGAGGGGCGTCCTCTGCTTCTGCACCCTGATCCTCCTGGGTGAGTAGCGCGGCGCGGGCGAGCGGGGCACAACTTTCTGCCGGGCTCGCTTGGGGGGCGTTGCGGGCACCCCCGGCAGGGGGGCTCCGCTCCCCAGCGCTCCGGGAGCGGCGATGAGCCCGGCTGGCACCACCGAGGCCGGGCTGGAGGCGCTTGGAGCCGCCCGGGCTCGTGGAAGGTGTCGCTGCCCGTGGCAGGGGGGTCGGAACGAGATGCTCGGGAAGGTCCTTTCCAGCCCGAACCATTCCGCGACTCCGTGCTCATCCATCGGCTTTCTGGTGCCTCCTCTGCTCTGGAGCCGAGCTGGGTTCGCTGCTGCGCTTTCGGATTGTCCTGCTGCCGCGGAGATGCCCAGATGTGCCCCGCGCATTCAGCACTTCTCGGGGCACAGGGCTCGGAGGGGCTGTGCTGCGAGGGGGGGCAGGTTCTGCACGGCCAGGAATGCCCCGGTGGTGCCGGGGCTTGGGGCGGTGTGTGCGGGGTGGCAGCCCCAGCTCTGTCACCGCTCTGTCACCGCTCTGTCACCGCTCTGTCACCGCGCGGCTGCCGGGCTGCGCTCGGGGGTCCGTGCTGCGATTCCCTCACACCCCCCGAACCCAGCTGTGCTCAGGGCTTTGTTCTTGCACCGAGAGCGGGGAGTGAGCGCCCCAGATGTTCCCCGCACCCCTGTGGCAGCCCTCGTCCCCTGGCGTGGCGGGGAGCCGCTGTCCCCGAGTGCGCGGGGATGTGGCTGCAGCTGCCGTGCTTTGAGCATCCCGCTCGCACCCTCCCTCCCTCCGCTCAGCCCGGAGCGGCCGCGTCTCCTGCGCGATTCCCGGGGCTCCCGCGGCCCTGGAGGAAGGGAACGGGGGTGAAGGGGCTGCAGCCCCCGGCAGCGGCTGGGGATGCCCGGGTGCCACCGCGGCTCCTCCCCTTGGGGCATTCTGTCCCCTCCCTGTGCTCCGATGAGGCACCAAAGCCGTCACTGAGCCCGTGCTTAAATAGACCAGGAAGGGCTGTGGGGACGCTGGGAATGGGATGCGCCTGTTCTCTTCGGGTGCCACTGCAGGAGGAAAAGGTCCTGGGGTGACTGCAAGTGGCTGGGACATCGTGGGGCGCCCGGCACTCGATCCCGCTGGAGCCCCGCTCCAGGGCAGGACCGAGCTCCTGGGCAGGACCGAACCCCTGGACAGGTCAGAGAGCTCCTGACAGAACCGAGCTCCTGGGCAGAACCGAGCTCCTGGGCAGGACAGAGAGCTCCGGGCAGGACCGGGCTCCGGGCAGGACAGAGAGCTCCGGGCAGGACCGAACTCCTGGGCAGGACCGGGCTCCGGGCAGGACCGGGCTCTGGGCAGGACCGAGCCCCGGGCAGGACAGAGAGCTCCGGGCAGGGCAGAGAGCTCCGGGCAGGACCGAGCCCCTGGGCAGGACCGAGCTCCGGGCAGGACCGGGCTCCGGGCAGGACGGAGCTCCGGGCAGGATCGGTCTCTGGGCAGGACAGAGAGCTCCGGGCAGGACAGAGAGCTCCGGGCAGGACAGAGCTCCGGGCAGGACCGAGCCCCGGGCAGGACCGAGCCCCGGGCAGGACCGAGCGGGTTCTCCCGCGGTGGGGAGGCTCTGCCGGAGCTCCAGGTGACTCCCCGTGCCGGCTCTCCCTGTCACTAGATGTCAGCAGCAGCAACCCTTCCAGGTCCCAAAAGTGGGGATGAGGGCGAATCCGACCCGCCAGGAGGGCCCGGCCGTGTTCAGCCGGGGCCCGCTTTGCTCCGGGGCTGGGAGCGCCCGGGGGCACGGCACGGCACGGCACGGCCGGGATGGCCGCTCCTCCATCCCGGGGCAGGGACTGTGCCCGGGCTGGGTGGGCTTAGCCTCCCCCAGGGCTGCAGCTTTTCCCTCAGGCTCTCGGGGCTCGGGTGCGAGTCCCGGTCTCGGCAGGATCCTCTTTCCAAGCGGCTCGGATTGGCTCCCTCATTGACTGACTGCCTGATTGACTGGCTGGTGGGCTGATCGATTTCTCTAGAGAAAGTGGGCTTAGAGAAAAGAGCAAATGGCCAGTCCCATTGTCGGCAGTGCCGTTGGGAATAGGGGACACGTGTTAGGGATACACTCGTCACCTCTGCTCCAAGCCAGAGCAAAGCCATCAGCTGCTGTTCACCCTTTGCCCTTCTGGTCCTGGGGGACCTTTTCACCCCTGCAGGCACAGCACCACCTCAGCAGATGCTCCTGGACACGCTCAGCCTTTTCCCTAGGTATTTTTGGGATGTTTGTGTTGTGGATGGACATGGAGATGTGCCTGGGATCCCCTGCAGGGATCCAGGGTGCAGGGCTGGAGAGGGCAGGGGCGAGCCTGGCCATTCCCAGCTTCATCCCAGTGGGCTGCAGTGCGAGCTCCTCGCTTTTGGTGCGTCCCCCTGTGGCATGTTTGGGATGACCCTGGCTGCAGGAGGCAGTTCTTGGTGAGGTTAGGGCTGTCCTAATGGCAGTGTCACCATGAGCCAGCCTGGATGGAGATACCAGCTTCCTGCTGGCACACGCACACAGGGTGGCCCGGAGCAGGCAGCGTGCAGAACTGAACAGTGTTTTTATTTTCCTCAGCTGCTTTTGAGCCAGATCAGCTCCCTGAGCTGTCCCCCAGCAGCCACACTGATGGCAGTGTGAGGACAGAGCAGGAGCACAGTGCCACCCCTGAGGACAAGGGACAGGGCTTGGGAGAAGCTCGTGGCTGCTGTAGTGTCCCCTTATATTTACCTGAACAGAAATCCCACTCACAGGGCTGTACTGAGGCTTTCAGGAAGACTTTATGGAAAATCAGGGCTCCGGGAAGCACTGATAGAATTACATATAAAGAGTGTAATTAATTTGACAAGGACACAGGGCTACACCTGTGAGCAGCCTGAGCAGCACAGCACCTGAGCAGCACAGATCCCCTCAAACACTTGCAGGGTTCCTGCCTGGGTTTGCCATGGACTCCTCACAGATCCCCTCAAACACTTGCAGGGTTCCTGCCTGGGTTTGCCATGGACTCCTCACAGATCCCATCAAACACTTGCAGGGTTCCTGGCCTGGGTTTGCCATGGACTCCTCACAGATCCCATCAAACACTTGCAGGGTTCCTGGCCTGGGTTTGGTACGGGCTCCTCACAGATCCCATCAAACATGGGATCATCTGGCCAATTTTCACCTCGTTTGGAACTCAGATCCCGGGAGAAAAGCAGAAAAAAAATCTCTTGAAAAATGCATCTGTGTGTGTGAGAGAGGGAAACTCTCCTAAATGAGTGGCTTTGTCAGTTCTGATGGGAGCAATCCGTTATTTGCATCAATAGGAATGTGATATTTATGTCTGTCCGTGTTGGTGCAGAGGAGAAATAAAACTTCTCCCTCAGCAGGCTGCCCACTAATGCTGTGCAGATTCCTCTGCAAGGACCTTACCACACCCAGAAAATATTTTTTCCAGAGCTCTGGAGCCTTTAATAGTAATTATTGCTGGGTAAAAATTAGTACTACTTAAGGCTAATAATTAGTATGAATTACTGTGAATAGCATTTTATTTTGCTTTTGGAGACAGAAATGTCTTCCCTGCTCTCCTAGCAATTTTCACAGATGATTTCTATTGTGCCTGAAATTCCCTTCATCATTTTCACACAAGACTTGTTCATTTTTATAACTTTCCACTTGGTCATTTTAAAACATGACTTCTAATGTCTCTAAAGTTTGCCACCTTTTGATAAAAATACCCTGCTACCAAGATATTCATGATTTCTTTTTCCCTCTAGTGGACTTTATATTCCTTTTGCCTTCCCTAAAAAATATATAAATGACCTCTTTCTTCTCAACCCAAAAGTGAGAGAGGACAAATTGAAAGGTAGCTCTCCTGCTAGAAGAATTTTTTTCAGAAAAACACATTTCACTGAAAAAATAAAAAGGAACAAAACTATGGCAAGCTTGTTCCTGTCAATCTTCAGTTCAGAACAGCTCCCTTGTTTCAAAAGCCTCTGTCAGAATCCCCTGTGGTAACAGTGGAGCAGAGCCCCTCCTGGCAGTGCCAGGGCTGAGCGGGGAGGGCTGGCAGAGCTCAGCCCCTGCAGTCCCTGCTCCCCTCCTGGTCCATCCCCGCTGGGCTCTGCACCCCTGGGAAAGCAGCCTGGAGCCAGGGGTGGCTGAGAGGGAGCCTGAGGAGATGGTGGGAGCTGGAGCCAGGGGTGGGTGAGAGGGGGAGCCTGAGGAGATGGTGGGAGCTGGAACCAGGGGTGGCTGAGAGGGGAGCCTGAGGAGATGGTGGGAGCTGGAACCAGGGGTGGCTGAGAGGGGAGCCTGAGGAGATGGTGGGAGCTGGAACCAGGGATGATGATTCCTCCTGCAGGTGGACAGGGAGGAGAGCCCAGCCTGTGTGTCTGGGCAGGACAAGGACCCAGGGCTGCCTCACACAGGGCAAGAAGGGTTTCCAGAGGGGAAGCCACCATCCATCCTGGGCAAGGAGGAGCTGGGAGTGCCACAAGGAAGGAAAATGAGTCTGCAGGAAGGTCACATCACATTTAAATCACCTGTGAGTCATCCAGGACCTGGGGCTGGTACCAGGTGATGCCACAGTTGGCTCTGGCTGAGCTGGAGTGAGCTTGGTGGATGCTGAGAGAGGCTGTGCTCCTCGTGGATATTGCCAGGCATCTCCTGCCTCTCACCGGAGAGTGGTGGAGGCCCCACCTCTGGAAGCATCCAGGCTGAGGCTGGATGGGGCTGTGAGCAACCTGCTCTAGTGGAAGATGTCTCTGCTCTTGAAAAATTCCTTCCAACTCCAACCAGTTTGTGACTGGGGTTTTTGATTAAACGACCTTTCAAAGGTCCCTTCCAACCCAAACTGTTCTGTGACTCTGTGGTGAGCTGGTGCCCCAGGTGCAGATCTCCTTGGGGCCCTTCAGTCCCCTGGCAATGGCACAGGTGTCCCTGCCCTGGGGGGACAGAGATCCTTGCTCACCCCACATCTGTGCTGTCCCCAGAGCCTGCCCATGCCCTGTGCTCTGCCCCTGGCAGGAGCTGCTGGGGCTCTGGGTTTGGCTGCCTGCAGCAGGAGCTGGAAGGGGTGGATGACCCCAGAGACCCAGAGCAAACCCCACTGTCCCCTGCCCCAGAGTCCTCACGGGGAAAAGCTCTTCCCTGTGCCCTGTTGTGTTTGATGAATATTCTCCAGCTCAGAAGTGCTCTGGCCATGTCCTGTCACTCTCAAGTCTCACCTCCCTTCATGTGAATCCATCTCCTTCCTCCAAGGTGTCCCCTCCAGGCTCAGGGGGCCCTTGTGGCTCTGCACAGCTCCTGCCAGGAGGGCACAGCCGGGGGGTCGGGCTCTGCTCCAGGGAACAGGGACAGGAGCAGAGGGAACGGCCTCAGGGGAGCTCAGGGTGGGCACTGGGGACATTCCTTATGGAAGGGGCAGGGGTGGTGTCCCCATCCCTGGGGGGATTTCAGAGCCCTGTGGATGTGGCACTTGGGGACACGGGCAGGGGTGGCCCTGGCAGTGCTGGGGAATGGTTGGACTCTGTGGTCTTTTCCAGTGTGGAGGGCTTTTTCAATTTAAATTACTCTGGGACTCTATTTTCCTCTTTCTATGTAAATCCATCTGGAAAGCAGTTTGCGTGAAAGATGCAGTGAGAGCAGTTGTGCTGTGGCTCTGATTTATGGGATCCAAGTGGCAAAGCCTGTCTGTGGTACCTGTCCCCACCGAGGCAGAGTTATTGCAGCACTCCCCCTCTGCTGGTGACATATGGCTCCGAGGGCTGCTCTGACACACGAGTGCAGCCAGCTGGCTTTGGAGGGGAAAGGAATGGCACAGATTTTTTGGTGCTTCTTCCAAAAGGAGGATCAAATTGCTCATCTTTCAAACACCTCCGAGCTCAGCCATCTCTTTGTTGCCCCAAGGGGCTGGCCGTGCACTTTGGGATGGGAGCTTAAACAGCTCCAGATGCTAACGGGCTGTGAGTTAAGCCTTGAGAGGCTGCTGGGCTTTCCCTCCTCGGCCCCTGTTACTGTACAATGAAAGAGAAGGCAGGCAGGTAATTTGGGTCAGGCCCCACCTGCAGTGCTGCTGTCCCACCCTGCTCAGGGGATCAGCCCTCCTGTGCCTCCAGGGACCTGGGCTGCCTCGGCTGCGGGAGGGGTGGAAGTGCCCAGGGGCGAGTCCAGCTCAGACAGACAGCAAGGAGCAGCTCGGGGAGCCCGGCATGGTCTGAGGGCTCTGGAGCCTCAGAGCTGAGCTGGACCCAACCAGTGCTCAGGACAGGTCCTGAGAGAGCTCCAGGGTGCCCAAAGAGGGGCTGGAGTGAACTCCATCTCTGCAAAATAATCAGGCTTTGCTTTCAGCTGTGCATCAAATGAGGCTGGCTGGTGCCTCCTGGGAAATCCCATCCTCCTCAATTAATCAGAGCAAAGGAAATACAGGGCAGCCACAGCCTCGTGGGGAGGGAGCCTTCACTTGGAACGTGGCTGTGAATTCTTGTTTTGAGCAAACACCGTGTCTGGGCCACCACTCTGCAGAGTTCATGTGGTCCTGTCCGTGAGAATTTTACATAAACAGTCAAATCAATCATAAAGGGGTTTGAATTTCTCAATTCATCTTCTTTTACTGTTGCAGTCTTTATTGAATGCTTTGCTCTTTTTTTTCCCTCCTGCTGCCCAAACTGTACCCCCCTGTCACCTCCACCTTATTTAACTGTTGCAGCCTTTATTGAACACTGTGTTTTATTTTTTCCTCTTGCTGCTCTAATCAGATCCCCCAAAGGCATCACCTGCACCGTGATGACAACTTGAATGTCTTTCTGTCCCTTGCTCAGTCAGGAAGGTGTCCCTGCCCATGGCAGGGGTGGAATAGGGTGAGCTTTGAGGTCCCTTCCAGACCAAACCATCCCAGAGCTGAGTGCTCTGCATCCCCATCACTGCACTCCAGCTCCAAAGGGCTGGCTGTAGATGCAATGGTTTGTCCTGCAGCCAGCCCACACGCCCTTCCTCAGAGCTGCTCCAGTGAGGAAACCCAGGAGGAGGCTCACAGCTCCTCAGTCATCTGTGTATGGCTTTGGGCAAACAGCTTTTGGATCAGAGTACCTGCTCCCCTGTGCTGTCCCTCTCTGTTCCCCTGTGCTGTCCCTCCCTGTTCCCCTGTGCTGTCCCTTCCCTCCCCATTCCCCTGTGCTGTCCCTCTCTGTTCCCCTGTGCTGTCCCTTCCCTGTTCCCCTGTGCTGTCCCTCCCTGTTCCCCTGTGCTGTCCCTCCCTGTTCCCCTGTGCTGTCCCTCTCTGCTCCCCTGTGCTGTCCCTCCCTGTTCCCCTGTGCTGTCCCTCCCTGTTCCCCTGTGCTGTCCCTTCCCTGTTCCCCTGTGCTGTCCCTCTCTGCTCCCCTGTGCTGTCCCTCCCTGTTCCCCTGTGCTGTCCCTCCCTGTTCCCCTGTGCTGTCCCTTCCCTGTTCCCCTGTGCTGTCCCTCTCTGCTCCCCTGTGCTGTCCCTCTCTGTTCCCCTGTGCTGTCCTTCCCCGTTCCCCTGTGCTGTCCCTCTCTGTTCCCCTGTGCTGTCCCTCTCTGTTCCCCTGTGCTGTCCCTTCCCTGTTCCCTGTGCTGTCCCTCTCTGCTCCCTGTGCTGTCCCTCTCTGTTCCCCTGTGCTGTCCCTCTCTGTTCCCCTGTGCTGTCCCTTCCCTGTTCCCTGTGCTGTCCCTCTCTGTTCCCCTGTGCTGTCCCTCTCTGTTCCCTGTGCTGTCCCTCTCTGCTCCCCTGTGCTGTCCCTCTCTGTTCCCCTGTGCTGTCCCTTCCCTGTTCCCCTGTGCTGTCCCTTCCCTGTTCCCTTGTGCTGTCCCTCCCTGCTCCCCTGTGCTGTCCCTTCCCTGTTCCCCTGTGCTGTCCCTCCCTGTTCCCCTGTGCTGTCCCTCTCTGTTCCCCTGTGCTGTCCCTTCCCTGTTCCCTGTGCTGTCCCTCCCTGTTCCCCTGTGCTGTCCCTCCCTGTTCCCCTGTGCTGTCCCTCTCTGCTCCCCTGTGCTGTCCCTCCCTGCTCCCCTGTGCTGTCCCTCTCTGCTCCCCTGTGCTGTCCCTTCCCTGTTCCCTTGTGCTGTCCCTCCCTGTTCCCCTGTGCTGTCCCTTCCCTGTTCCCCTGTGCTGTCCCTCCCTGCCCGTGCCAGCTGCCCAGGGGGCTCAGCTGAGCTGCCCCAGCCCCTGCAGCCTGCAGGGAGGCAGCAGCTGGATCCTGCAGGGCTCTGCAGCTTCCCTTGGATGCTGCTGTGAGCAGCACAGGGCACCTTAGAGAGCTCTCACAGGGCTGGGGGGGACAGAAGCCCCTGGAACCTCCTGTGAGGGAGGCTGCAGGTGGGGATGTGGTATTGGTGTGTGTGAGTGGGCAGGAGAGCAGCCCTGCATGCTGAATTCTGGGGTTTGGGATGACCCAAAGGTGGGGACATGGTGTTGGTGTGTGTGAGTGGCAGGAGAGCAGCCCTGCATGCTGAATTCTGGGGTTTGGGATGACCCAAAGGTGGGGACATGGTGTTGGTGTGTGTGAGTGGCAGGAGAGCAGCCCTGCATGCTGAATCCTCAGGGCTGGGAAGAGCCAAAGGTGGGGACATGGTGCTGGTGTGTGTGAGTGGCAGGAGAGCAGCCCTGCATGCTGAATCCTGGGGTTTGGGATGACCCAGAGTTGGGGACGTGGTGCTGGTGGGTGGGGAGGAGAGCAGCCCTGCATGCTGAATCCTGGGGTTTGGGATGACCCAGAGGTGGGGACATGGTGTTGGTGTGTGTGAGTGGCAGGAGAGCAGCCCTGCATGCTGAATCCTCAGGGCTGGGAAGAGCCCAAGGCATTGAGCTGTTTGTGTGAGCCCTGGCTGAGGCTGGGTGTGCTGAAGTGTCTCCTGCTGCTGAGGAGTTCGCTCCTCCTTGCAAGGTTAGTTGATTTGACACGAGTTACAGCAATTTCACGGTACATTTTTCCCTCCTTCCAAGACATTTGTCTTGTTTCTTCCCCTTGGTAAGAGAAAATAACCCAGTAGGCTGCTTGAGAGACAAAGTGCTCACCTTGGGCTGCTGTCACAGGGGACACAAAAACCCCTGGGGGAGCACAGGGCTTTTCTTCAGTCTGGGAAAAGTGCTCGGGGGTCACGGTGCTCAGAGCCTGGAAAAGCCCCCAGGGTAACAGAGGTGACAGAGGTGTGTGCACGGGGAGCTGGGATGAGGAGGAGCTGGAGCTGTGGTGAGGAGTGCAATGCCTTCAGAACAGACCATGCTGGGGCTCTGACACCTCACCCTGAGCGCCCCAAATTCTGGCAAGACCATGGGCTCACCCCTTCTGCCTGCTGCCTGGCAGGGAACCGCTGCAGGAGAAGCTGAAATGTTGCACTCTGTGATCCCAGAGGTATTTCCTAACATAAAAGGTTCTGTGGTTCTGTTAATAAAAGCTTTGATTTCAAGTGACCTGAAGGGAGAAGAGCCAGTTTGCCCTTGGAGAGCTGATGGGATCACTGGAGGACTTGTCAGGCTTTGGAGAATCAGCAAACCCTAAACCAAAATGCTGCCCTGGGAAACTCCCCAAAAGGGCTTGGGTGCCCCATCCCCTGGGAATATGCTGATTTTCCCTATCCTGTCAGAAATCTTGTCTCCTTTTTGTGATGTTGAAAGGAAATGTCCTGAGATGAGGAACCTCCTGTAGGACACAGCTTTGGAGGCTCTCCTGCTGTTTTGGGAACTTTGCTGAACTTGCACTGCAGGAGATCTCTGTCAGGGCCAGAGGATTTGGGAATGGTGGAGAAGGCTCTGAGCAGATTCTGCTCTGGAGGTGGGATGTGGAGGAGAAGAGGCTCCTGAGGTGTCAGACAGGAGGGGCAGAGGGAGCTTCCCATGCTGACAGGAATTCACAGGAATTCAGGAGCTGGGAGAGGAAGGTGCAGGATGGGGAGCTCTGAGAGCCCTCCTGGACCCAGGGAGCTCCAGGAGCTGGACTTTGCCAAAGGAGATGTGACTCTCTGCAGGTGAGGAGGCTGGGAGGAGCACATGCAGGATGGGGAGCTCTGAGAGCCCTCCTGGATGCAGGGTGCCCCAGGGGCTGGAGTTTCCCTCTGCCAGAGGGGATGTGACTCTCTGCAGGTGAGGAGGCAGCTCGGGGCCTGTCTGTCTGTCTGTCTGTCAGTGTGAGGTTGCACACACATCCCAGAGAAGCAGAGGCAGAGTTTCCACCTTCCTGGGACTGGTGCAGACAATTCATCTCCCTCTGTGGTACTGCTTCATTCCTCCTCCCCACAGCCCAGCCAGGGCAGCCCCTGATGTGTGCTGGAAAGCCTGTGAGTAATTAACTACCTGACTCCAGGGCTCCAGAGCTCTAATTGAGGTCATTAGATGCTATTGCATTACCAGTAAGTGTTGATCATAATGGAAGGGCTGGAGAAAAAAAAAAAAAAACTAACTAACAAACAGGAATTATAAAAAACCCAAATAGCAAGAAGGAATGCAGTGAACTCCCCCAGAAGTGTTTGATCTGCAGGGTGAGCCTGTCCCATGGGATGAGGAATTGCAGCATCTGTCTCTGGGTCTCTCAGGTTTTGGATAATGATGCAAATTCACTGCGTCCAGGTGTAAAATCAGGATATTTTTAAAGCAGGGGAATTCTTGTGAGGCAGAACCAGCGGTGTTTGACCTGGGATATCTGTGCTTGTGGCCAGCAGCAAACTCCAAGCTGGGATCAGGCACAAGGTGACTTCCAGCAGCCCCTGCCTGAGCACAGAGCCCACCGAGCTCTCCCTCAGGCAGGACCAGGGCGAAGTGAAGAGCTCTGCAAACCTTCCCCCATGGCAGGGATGCACGGGGAGAGGGGTCCTGCCCTGCACTGGGACTGGGGTGCTCTGCTCAGGGCTGGACCCACCACACAGGGGAGCAGCCATGGAGGGGAGTGGAACAGCCTCTGGCAGAAGGGCAGGCTGGAAAGCAGCAGCTCATTTCCCAGAAAAATATTGGGCTTTTGGTACAGTTTGACTTTCGAACAACAATGACAGATCAGGAGCAGTAAAATTTGAAATAAAAGATAGCAAGTGGAAAATGAAATGCTTATTAAGTATAATTCCAGGGGAAGAAAAATGAGGACTAAAATGAAGCAGCAGATGTTCCTCTTCTGTTTTATCTGCTTTTATTGGGAAAACAGAAAATGGTCTTCCCAGAGGGACCTTGGGCAGGAAGAGAAATGGAATCTGTCTCTCACTTGTGCCCTGCCCACACACCAGTCAGGTCCCAGAGGCTGCAGGAAATGGGTTTCATCCCCCCTGGTTTTCACCTGCTCTTCTGAACTTCTCCTTTTGATTGAGAGGAGAAGCTGGCAGGCCTGGAGGGACACTGCTCCTCTCTGCAGGTTGGGGATACCTCCAAGGGCTTCAAAGCCAATCCCAGTGACACTTTTGGCTCTTCCCTTGGTCTGTGAGATGAACCCAGCCAAAGCCACCAAGTTCTCATGGTGAGCTCTCATGGTCCTCCAAGGAGCAGCTGATGCTGGAGGAGAAGTCAAGGACCCATCATTTCAATCTATACAACTAAAGAAATGAAAGATAAAGAAAATGAGATGAAAACACTATTTAGTGTTTTGTTTTTCTACTTGCAAAGCCCAGATTTCCTCAGGGAACATCTTTTTCCATGGTTAAAAGAGAAAGAAAGAAACCCAGTGAGAAACTTGTGTTTCCCATTAGTGCTCTAGCCCTGATGGTGGTTGGAGCTACGTGGAGTTGGTGCCTCCTCTGGTGCTCACAGAGGCCTCCCAGAGCCCAGCAGCATTTGGGGCCATGGGAATTGCTTGTCCCACTGTTAAAGTCCCTGAAGAGGTGCTGGCCTGGCCCTGCTCACAAGGCAAGGACCATTCCCAGCTGGTGTGAGAGGGCTGCTCTGTTTGCAGGAGGGCAGAGTTTACCAGCCTGGCTGGGGCAGCTCTGGGCACTGGCACCTGCACCTTGGCTTTGCTGGGCTCAGTGAGGGAGGCAGAGCACTGGGACCACCCTTCCCCTGCCTGCCAGGCCTGCCTGCTGCTCAGGAGTCCCCACATCCTGCTGGACAAACGTTTCAGCTTCATCTCCTTAGCTTCCACATCCATCTCCCATCTCCTTTCTGCTGCCCCAGCCCCAGGGCAGGGCACTGGCTGTGACACAGTGGGACACAGATCCACGAGCCTTGGAAATGGGAATGAGCTGCTCGTGCTGCCCACTGTGGAAGGGTTAGTTCAGAGCAGAAAGGTGTGTGTGGGAGGAACCCAGGAACCCAGCTGCTTTCAGAGTGCTGCTGGTTTTGTGCCAGGCTGCAGGCACACAGGGAGTGGTGACTGCCAGTGGGGTGAGCCCCATCCCCAGTGGCTGCAGCTGTGCAGGACAGGTGAGCAGCACTGACAGCAACGGGACATGGAGTGCCCAGGTGAGCAGCACTGACAGCAACGGGACATGGAGTGCCCAGGTGAGCAGCACTGAGCCATGGAGTGCCCAGGTGAGCAGCACTGAGCCATGGGGTGCCCAGGTGAGCAGCACTGACAGCCATGGAGTGCCCAGGTGAGCAGCACTGACAGCAACGGGACATGGAGTGCCCAGGTGAGCAGCACTGACAGCCATGGAGTGCCCAGGTGAGCAGCACTGACAGCCATGGAGTGCCCAGGTGAGCAGCACTGAGCCATGGGGTGCCCAGGTGAGCAGCACTGAGAGCCATGGAGTGCCCAGGTGAGCAGCACTGAGCCATGGAGTGCCCAGGTGAGCAGCACTGACAGCCATGGAGTGCCCAGGTGAGCAGCACTGACAGCCATGGAGTGCCCAGGTGAGCAGCACTGGGCCATGGAGTGCCCAGGTGAGCAGCACTGAGCCATGGGGTGCCCAGGTGAGCAGCACTGAGAGCCATGGAGTGCCCAGGTGATCAGCACTGACAGCCATGGAGTGCCCAGGTGAGCAGCACTGACAGCAACGAACCATGGAGTGCCCAGGTGTGCTGAGCAACCACACAGGGAGCAGAGGGCACGCAGGTGTGATGTGTGAACATGAGGGGATAAAGGCTGGGCTGGAGAACAAAAAGGGCAGATACTTGCAGCCTTCTGAAGTGACATGGTGTTACTGTGTGTGGGGTGAAGCTTTCAGAAATTGTGTGGTGACACTCTGGGTATTGTGGCCATCTCTGCTGTGACATGTGCTGTGACACCAGGTGAGTGTTTTTTCTTAGGGGTGTGGGTGGCTTGCTGCAGGACCTCCCCAGGCTGTGTTTTCTTGCTGTGGTGTCCCCTTGGACATGCCAAGGGTGTGGGGGAATTGCTCAGGGGCAGCAGGAATCTGTTGGTGGTGAGGGGAATTGTGGAACAAACAGGCTCAGGGAGAAGCTCCCAGGGTTTGAGTCCCTCTCAGTGACAGAGCCTGGGGATCAGGGAGCCCCTGGCTGTCCCAAGGCCATTTGTCAGCTCCAGCCCCAGGTCAGTGTGTGCCTCCCTGGGCTGCTGGCTCGGGTGGGACACAGGGACAGCTCTGTCCATCCCACATTGTGTGGGGGCATGGGGCAGGAGGGCTCCAGCAGCCCCTGTGACCCTGCACAGGGATATGGGGAGCTGCCAGGGCAGGAGGGCTCCAGGGTGGGCTCCAGCAGCCCCTGTGACCCTGCACAGGGATATGGGGAACTGCCAGGGCGGGAGGGCTCCAGGGCTGGCTCCAGCAGCCCCTGTGACCCTGGGCAGGGATATGGGGACCTGCCTGGTGCTTCCTCTGCTCCCCTGAGTTTGAGTGCTGTGCTCCCATCTGAGCCTCACTGCCCCTTGCCTTCATTCTGGTCCTGCTGCCCCACAAATCCAGGGCAGCAGAGCTTCTGCTCTGCCCCTTTGTGCATTGCACAGAAATCTCAGAGTGATAGATCACAGGGAAAAAAGGGTGAAAGAGAAGGAGGGAAAAAGATGTTCCTCCATGGTGCTTTTGTTTTCTAACAATGTTGACATTATGTGAAGTAACCGAGTATAAAATCTGCCTATCGTTTGGGAGCTGGTGTGCAGGGAAGATGTTATTATCCCAGCCTTTTATGCCTCTTTACCCTGTCTGGATCAGAGGAGATAAATGTGTAGATAGGAGCCTCAGCTCCTGTCTTTATTTAAGCTGTCAGGTACTGCTGTTATTTTATGATGATTGTTATAGAAAGCCTCCACAAAGAGATATATGTTTCTATATTCCCCCTTGTTTCCTATTTTAATCTATAATTTAATAATAAAATAGATGTATTTCCCTTTATTATTTTTATTTGTAGCATCAGTGCTGCTCGTTCGCTCTTATTTTTCAGATAAACATTCACAGTCACAAAGCACTTAAAATATGCACATAATCAATCTTCCCTGTTCTCTTTTGGGCTCCCTTTTGACTATTATTGCAGTTGTACTTTAATTTACACATTAAAGCCAAAGCATCTTTAGTGTAGAGCAGGTTCCCGGTGGGGACACACACAGACACCTGTGTCACCTCCTCAGCCTCACCCACGTGGCTCAGGCCAGGCACATCTGCACGTGGGATGAGGCCAGAGCCCCTTCTGAGGGGTGCAACAGCCCACAGAGCCGGGGGCAGTGTGGAACGGGGTGCCCAGAGCGGCTGTGGCTGCCCCAGCCCTGAAAATGCTCAAGGCCGGGTTGGACACCGGGGCTCTGGCCAGCCTGATGCTGTTGAAGATGTCCCTGCTCATTGCAGGGCTGTGGACTGGATGCCCTCTGAAGGTCCCTCCAACTCAGACCATTCAATAATTCTGTGTTTCTCTCACCCAAGAGGCACAGATGCTGTCCAGGCTGGCTTGTTGTGGGCATGCAGCTAAAGCCCCAGAGCCTCAGCAGCACAGGGCTGAGCTCAGCCTCCAAAGAAACACTTCCCACCAGGAGCTGGCCATTTTCTCCCTGCTCCCCAGCATTCCTCCCTGCTCCTCAGCACCCCATGTTCCTCCCTGCTCCTCAGCACTCCTCCCTGCTCCCCAGCACTCCATGTTCCTCCCTGCTCCCCAGCACCATGTTCCTCCCTGCTCCCCAGCACCATGTTCCTCCCTGCTCCCCAGCGTTCCTCCCTGCTCCCCAGCATCCCGGGCACTCTCTGAGGCCAAGTGACAAGGGGACAGCAGCCAGCAAATGTGAATAGGAAATACACGGGGCACAGAGCTTTGCTGGTACATCCATGTTCACTCTCCTGCTTTTTCATGGACAGGGACTTTCTCTTCCTTTCTTCTGGGTGAATTTCTACTGGTTTTACCCATTCATACCCCAGGCAGCCAATGGCTGTGTGCTGGTGAAAGGGGTTGCTGGAAAAGCAAGTGATTGGCATATCAAAGGAAGAATCACAGGTTTGCAGACTGGTTTGGGGTGGAAGGGACCCAAAAGCTCCTCCAGTGCCACCCCTGCCATGGCAGGGACACCTCCCACTGTCCCAGGCTGCTCCAGCCCCAGTGTCTAGCCTGGCCTTGGGCACTGCCAGGGATCCAGGGGCAGCCACAGCAAATCTGGGCACCTGTGCCAGGGCCTGCCCACCCTGCCAGGGTGGGAACAATTCCTTGCCTTGTGTAATACCTTCCAAAATATTGAGGTGTTTTCATTGTCTCAGGGCACTGAGCTTCCCATGCGTTCTGGGAGAGCTGGGCACCAGAGGAGGAGGTGACTCTGTGGGCCTGAACCAGGTATTACTGTACACAGAGATTTTGGGTGAGTTTGCTTGAGCTGGGCTCATCACCATGATTCCTCTGGTTCTTGTTCTCCCTGAGTCCTGTGCCTCCCCTGCTTGGAACAGCCATGATTTCTGCAGCCATGGGCTCCAGAGAGCACCACAGCAATGACCATGGCTGGAGCCAGCAAGGGCTCGTGAGCTGGTGCTCCCTTGGGTTAAACAGAGGTCACTGAAAACATCTCATCCCACCTCTTCCTCTGCAAATACATGTCTTTCATCCTCTGCACTTGGAATCCTTTGTCTTTTGGGGGGAAGTATCTGCCTTCTGTTCTGGTTTTATTTTGGAATTTTAAATTATGTCATGATATAGCCTTTACAGAGCTAAAAATGTTTAATAGACAGAAACACAGCAGCCTGTCCATCCCTTGGAGGGACGTGAGGAGGGGCTGTGACTGACCTGTGTCCCATGTCCCATCACTTGGGTGGGTGTGAGGAGGGGCTGTGACTGACCCCTGTCCCATCCCTGGCAGGGGCTGTGTGACTGACCCCTGTCCCAGGTCCCTCCCTGGCAGGGGCTGTGACTGACCCCTGTCCCAGGTCCCTCACTGGGATGGACTCTGTGACTGACCCCTGTCCCAGGTCCATCCCTGGCATGGGGCTGTGTGACTGACCCCTGTCCCCAGCCCCAGGGCCCACGTGCTGTGCAAACGTCCTCCCGGGAGCCTGGTGACGGCAGCTGCTTGAACAATTTCTAAGCAGGAACTTGGCACCACTTCAGATTTAAAATACAGGCAATTAGTGGAAGTGGTTTCAGTCTCGATTATTTCCCTCTTATGGCAGAAAAAGCATCTGTGGAAAGCTGGACAGTTTCTTTCCAAGAGCATTGAAATCATATCCAAAGGGAACAGGAGGGAATCCCAGAACTGGCTCAACATCTCTTATTCCTGCACATCTGAACCCTGTGCCAGGCAGTACCCACCTCTGTCCAATGTTTCCTCAAGTCCTGGTCTGGAAACTGTAATAGGAGTTACAGGGGTTGTCAGCAACGTTTTTACTCTGTTTAGTTTAAATGCAGTCACTAACATCCAAATCAAAGGGGTTACATTTTTTAGAGAAAATATAGGAAGAGTGAACAGCTATAGAAAAGATTCCTTCTGCTCCCAGGCTGAAACTTCCAAGAGGAGAAATCAGATGAGGAGAACCCTGGGGCACACTGAGTCTACCCAGACATGTCTCTGTTCTGGGGGGATTTTTCTCTGGGGTGAGCTGATATTGCTGTGCTGGCACTCAGCTCGTGCCCTGCTCTCAGCTCACAGGGCTGCAGGATGTTTCCCCACATCCTTCACTTCCTGCAGGGCAGGGGGAGGGTCCTTGGAGATCCAGGAATTCTGATCCATGGGTGGGCTGGGGGCACAAGGCTGCTGCTCCCACAGCCCTCAAAGCAGGGAGCAGCTCCTTGCATCACAGGAGAGCAGAGCTGGAGAGCTCAGCTCTGTCCTCTCCCTGCCAGTCCTTCGCTGAAATTTCAACTGGAAAGGTGCACAGAGCATCTTTTCCAGCACACTTCCCAAGGCTCAGGAAAACTCAGAGCAAACTCTAGAGGTGTGCTCCCTGCATCCCTGCCCCTGCTCCTGGGTGCTCCCTGCATCCCTGCCCCTGCTCCTGGGTGCTCCCTGCATCCCTGCCCCTGGTGCTGGGTGCTCCCTGCATCCCTGCCCCTGCTCCTGGGTGCTCCCTGCATCCCTGCATCCCTGCCCCTGGGTGCTCCCTGCATCCCTGCCCCTGCTCCTGGGTGCTCCCTGCATCCCTGCCCCTGGGCTGGGTGCTCCCTGCATCCCTCCCCTGGTGCTGGGTGCTCCCTGCATCCCTGCCCCTGGTGCTGGGTGCTCCCTGCATCCCTCCCCTGGTGCTGGGTGCTCCCTGCATCCCTGCCCCTGGTGCTGGGTGCTCCCTGCATCCCTGCCCCTGCTCCTGCCCGTGCTGGGTGCTCCCTGGGCTGTGACCCCAGGCTGGCACACCTGAGCTCTGTTTCTCCAGGGACAAGCTGCAGGCCAGGCTCCAGCAGAGGCTGAGGTGTTTCCTGCCCCAGGCTGCTGCTCAGCCCCAGCTCTGCAGGCTCTCAGGGTTCTGGAGGGGCTGGTTTGAGGTCCCTGCTGCAGTCCTGGCCCAGCCGTGGCTCTGCCTCCCAGAGGTGTCCCTGTGGGGCTGGGGCTGGCAGCACAGGACTGGGGTGCTCTTAGCCCTGCCAGTGACCTGAACCTCTGGGGAATGACACACACCCTTATTTTGTCTTTCTTCCTACACAGGCAAGGAAAGTGCAGACCTTTGGCTTCATGTAGGAAATTAATCAAAATCTTGCGTGAGGGAATGACTCATGTTGATCCCACTGCAAAGCCTTGTCCTCCTCCACCCCGGCCACCCTCCCTGGCAGTTTGTGACAAGCAAATTCTACCTGTGGCTGTGTCACAGGCCAGAAAACCTGCCCATCTGCCCAGAGCCTGCCACACCAAACCTCAGAGATCTGGTCTAGTCAGAAGGTTTCCAGAGAAAACCTAGGGGTTTTTTCCTTCTTGGCTGGCTTCCATCAGCAGCAGCTCCCACTCTCCAAGGCACATCTCAATTAATTAATACAGTCAAACCTTATTAGAGACAATCGTTGGGCAGAAATTTTCCAGTCCAGAGTTCTCTTTGCTTTTCTCCTTGTTACTTCTCACGTTTGCTTTCCTCCCTGGTGCCTTTCTCTGCAGTGAAGCCTCTCCTGCAGAGCCTGGTGTGGACGGGGAGCTCTGTGGAGTGGAGTGGGGGCTCAGCCCCCTCCCAGCCCAAAGCCCAGCTGCAGGTGGGGATCCTGAGGGGATCCCAGCCCAGCTGGACACACAGCCTGCCATCACCCAGGCTGGTCAGCAGCAGCTTGTGGCTCCTCTTGGGGCCCCAGCAGCTCTCATGTCACCTCAAATTTGGCATTGTGGGGAGAGCAGTGAGCTGCTTCTCTGAGAAAAGCGAGAGATGACCCTCAAAGCCTCTGTCATGGGTGGCACTGGGAATGCTGAAAACCCTCCAGGCAGGCAGAGGTTTGACTTGAGAGACTCTGAGTGTCCAAGGAAAGAAGGAAGGACAAAACCCAGACCCAGCACACTCAAAACCCAAGCACACATCAGCAAAAAGAAGCAGAATTTGATGTTGTGTCAGCAGCCCCAGCAGCTGAGGATCCCTCAGCTGTGGTTCTGACACTGAAATACCAAAGAGCAGGAGGGCCAGGGCAGGGTCCTGAGGCAGGAGGGGATGGACGGAGGGAGCTCCAGGGCAGGGCTGTGCAGTGGAGGCAGCAGGAGCCCCTGCCACCCTCCCTGGGACAGACACTGCTGCTGGGAGCCTGGGCTGGGCTTTGCTGCCAGGCTCTGCAGGAGCACCCGGGGAATCCCAGCACCTGGAACGGCCCCAGCCCTGACCCAGGGTGTGGGACAGGGGGCACAGAGCTGGCAGGGTGTGGGACAGGGGGCACAGGACTGGCAGGGTGTGGGGCATGGGGCTGGCAGGGTGTGGGACATGGGGCACAGAGCTGGCAGGGTGCGGGACAGGGGGCACGGGGCTGGCAGGGTGTGGGGCACAGAGCTGGCAGGGTGTGGGGCACAGGGGGCACAGAGCTGGCAGGGTGTGGGGCATGGGGCTGGCAGGGTGTGGGACATGGGCACAGAGCTGGCAGGGTGTGGGACAGGGGGCACGGGGCTGGCAGGGTGTGGAACAGGGGGCACGGGGCTGGCAGGGTGTGGGACACGGGCACAGAGCTGGCAGGGTGTGGGACATGGGCACAGAGCTGGCAGGGTGTGGGGCACGGGCACAGAGCTGGCAGGGTGTGGGACAGGGGGCACGGGGCTAGCAGGGTGTGGGACACAGGGGGCACAGGGCTGGCAGGGTGTGGGACATGGGGCTGGCAGGGTGTGGGACACGGGACACAGGGGTGGCAGGGTGTGGGACACGGGACACAGGGGTGGCAGGGTGTGGGGCATGGGGCTGGCAGTGCCCCCGTGCCCCCAGCCTGGGCCAGGGCTGCAGGGGCCCCAGGGGTGATGGGGCCATCCTCAGCAGGGAGCAGCCATGTCCCAGAGCAGGCAGGCTCTCTGAAAGCACAGCAGGAGCAGGGGCTGCTTTGTGTCTGTGGGTACATGAGAGGCATTTTCCAGCGCAGTCAGGCCAGAGCTGACAGCCTCAAATTATTGTTATTATTTTCTTTTAACAGGAATGCAAATGTGTCAGCCTTTCTAGGTGGCTTCATTAAGTACCCAGCACATCACTCAGAGCCTCACAATTCTTGTCAAGTACCCACATCCCCATCCCATGTTCATTGCAGAGTCTGAATTCCTCTGACTCCGGCTCGTGATGACAAACAGGTTCAGGATAGGATTAAAAAAATATCCAAAAGATAATAACAGTTGTTTTTCTTCCTTGCAGCTGCTAAATAGCAGAGAAAATACTTGGCGGGGTCAGTGCAGCTCACAGCCCGGGTAACTCAGTGCTGGGTCACTGTGATAGAGGTGAGGAATTAGGGCTCATCCTGGGACTTAATGGGTTTGTCCTGAAACACGGGGCAGTGCCTCATCCCCTCTGTGTGCTGGAAGGAGAAATTCCTCTTTCCCATTTTGCTTTGTGATTGAACAGGAGGGAACAAGAACAGTGCTGCAGGATCATTATTAAAGCTGATCAAACTGAGACAAAGATAAATTGACTAACAACAGAAAAGCCCTTTTATTACATACAGGTCTTGATTAGTCTGTTTATTTTCATAAATGCGGTGAACTGCTCTTTGACCCTCAGTTCATGACATTCCATTTCCCAGGAATGTTAGCCACCTTCTCCCCCAAGGACCAAACAAGGGATGTCCATCACTTTGCCATGCCAGGGACCACCATGGTCAGAGACCCCACAGGTCTCACCTGTGTTTGCTGCACCCTTTGAGCTGCCCCAGCACCTCAGAACGTTCCCTCTTCTCGAGTCTACCTCAACCTTTTCTGTACAGGCTGATTTTCCTCTTCCACTGCAGCTCCCTCCCTTGTCTTGTGAGAAGTTCCTTCTCCTCTCAGGCTCATGCCATTGAGAACTCCTTCAGAGCCCCCAAACATGGGACAGATCAGTAAAATTCCTGAATTAGTGACGCTTGGAGAGGTGCCTTCTACAGCTTTGAGTGTGGGGACCTCAACTGAGAGATTCAAGAGCACAGAAGAAAACAGTTAAACACAGGGAGTTTTAAGACCAGTCATGACCAGTCCCCCTGGCCCTTCTGCATTTCAAGATCAGTCACAAAAATGTGTTCAATATTGAGCAGAAGGCACAGCCCATGGATTGGCACAGAGGGGGGATTGCTCCAGATGTGCGCGTGTGGAGAAGGCTGTGCTGGCTGATGTGCAGGGACAGGCAGGTTCAGGTGTGTTTTAGCAGCACCGTGTCTTAAATGCCTGAGCCTTGACCTTCAGCTGTATGAAAAACATAGGTATGTCGGGCTCCAAAGTCAGTCAGACTCTTTATTTTAATGAAGGATAGGTACTGCAGAAATTACAGGCTGAACTGGCAGAAGGAATGAAGGAATCTGGAGGCATTCATTAAAGCAGCCTGGCTGCTGTTCTGTCACTCACACAGCCATGAGAGCTGAGGGGAGCTCAAGCCAAGTTTGCATTTGAGGATGCAGTAATATTCCATAGCTGAGATAACTCTGTGGGGCTGGTTGGTTATCAGCCTCTGCGGCAGCACACCTGGTTTCTGGGGTGTCTGTGCCCCCTGCTCTGGGGTGCAGGTCACAGGCCAGGCTCTGCAGAGCCCAGCTGGAACTGGCCGAGGGCAGCAGTGGGGAGCAGGGCACTGGGAATGGGATAGCAGCCTGCCAGCCCTTGGGAAGCAGGGCTGGGGCTGGAAAACCCTCTGGGTGTGCAAAAGCAGGCACAAGTCAGGGGAGAAGAAAGAGCAATCTCCTGAGCTTAAATCCTTCCAGCTTGAGCCAATGCAACACTCAGTACCTACAGCTGCTGGCACTTCAGGGGTGCTGTAAAAAAGATGCGGACAGACTTCTTTACAAGGGCCTGCAGTGATAGAAAAAGGGGGAATGGTTTTAAATTAAAAAAGTATCGATTCAGATTGTATATCAGGAAGAAATGTTTTACAATGAGGGTGTGAGGCCCTGGCACAGGTGCCCAGAGCAGCCCCTGGATCCCTGGCAATGCCCAAGGCCTGTTGGACACTGGGGATGGTGGAAGGTGTCCCTGCCATGGCAGGGGTGGAGTGGTGACCTTTAAATGTCCCCTTCAACCCAGACCTCTCTGTGGTTCTGTAACATCCACTGGCTTGCAGCACTGGGAGAGCCAACCCCTGGGAAGGCAGCCCCAGCCAGGCTGGGACAGGACAGTGACAGATCTGGGGCTGCCACAAGTTCCCCATGGGGACATCAAAGGGCTCCCTGGTGCCCAGGGCTGTCCCAGAACCCTGGGGTGCTGCTTGCCTGCCTCCCCAGCCTGAGGACTGGCTTTGGACTGGAGGAGAGATGGCACTGGCAGGGCTTGGTGACACTCCCAGGGTGCTGTCACTGCTGGGGGACAAGCACAGGAGGCTCCAGTGTCCCCTGCACTGCTGCTGTGCCTTGTTGGCAACTGTCCCCACCTCAGCATGCCCTGGGCCCTTTACTCATTGTCTTTGCTTTTCACAACAAAAAAATTGCCAATTTCCAGAATTAGCCAGCTGTGTGCTTCTCCTCACCCTCCCCTGATGATCTGCATGGGAATTGTCCGCATCAAACCTGACCAAGCCGTAAATTCACCTGTAAAACATACATTCCTTCTCCCCAGAGCCCCATGGCAGAGGAGCCCTTGTGGCACAAACACGTCTGTGGGTTTGGCACCTCTGTCTCCTCGTGCAGGACCCCAGCCTGGAGGCCTGGCCTTTGCGGGTCTTCTTTGCTATTTAGGGTTTTCTAATGGGTCTTCTTTGCTATTTAGAGTTTAATATGCAGATAGACTGTTCTTTGGGTTTGGACTGGTTTGCAGTATTCTTTGTATGACCCAGGACACTGTGCTGAGGAATGCTGCCAGGCACAATTCCTTGCGGCTGCTGCTGGGGGAGGATTTATCTGCTCTGTGAGCAGAGCTGGGGGCTCTGCGTGCAGAACCCCAGGGCTGTGTGTGCTCCAGCCCTGCCCAGGGGTGTTCAGGGCTGCAGCAGGAGCAGCCCTTCATCCTGGGAGTGCTGGGCTGCCAGAGGAGCAAAGGAGCTCAAAACAAGGGGTTTTAGCTCAGCAACTAAACAAAAATGAGAATCCATCTCAAGCTGGTGGTTAATGGGCAAAAATGGGCAGTGCAGGCTTCAGTGGCTCTTGGGGGAGACCCCTCTGGCACCCTTTTCTTAGTGCCTGGGAAAGCACTGCCCCTCAATTAGAAAATGAGCTCCTCACATTCCTGCAAGAGCAAGGAAATGCTGGGGAGCAGCTGCTGCTTCCAAGGTCGCACCTGGGGCCTGTCAGGAGTATTCAATGCAGGTTTCCTCAGAATCCCCACAGTAGAAACTTGATAAACTTGGAAAGGAAAGGGAAGATGTGTGCACGCAGCAGGAGGACACCCTGCTCAGTGCTGCAGTGCCTGTGCAGGGGGGCCTGGGGCAGGGGGATCCCATTCTCTGGGATTTCTGACCCTGCTGGGGGCAGTGCACAGGGGCTGCCCTGGGGGAAGGACTCTCACAGCTGCCCTTCAGAGCTGGGGTCACAAACAAGGCACTGACAGCTTCCTGGGGGCTCTGGGAACCGGGGTCTGCCTGTGCAGGGGCATCCTGGGGGCTCTGGGAACCGGGGTCTGCCTCTCCAGGGGCTTCCTGGGGGCTCTGGGAACCGGGGTCTGCCTCTCCAGGGGCATCCTGGGGGCTCTGGGAACTCGGGTCTGCCTCTCCAGGTTGTTTTCTTGTCCTTTTGTCCCCACGGGAACAGTCTCTTCTCAAATCCAAATGCAAGCAGCTAAAAACCCTTTATGTATTTTTCATATTTGCAATGGATTTCCTCATACTTGCACTCTCATTTTCACTCTTTTTCCCTTCAAAGGTCTGACCTTAAGGCAGAGAGAAATTTTCCTTATGGCTGCAGTTGTCCTCTGGCTCAGGGCTCTTGTTACATGGCCACTCCAAATATCTCTTGACATTTTCCCTTCTAACTTCATTTTTTCCTAATCCAAGAAAAGATCCAGGAATCAAAGCCAAGTAGTTAAACCATCCAATTCTATTTCCCCCACACACCCCCTCCCATTCCTCTTGTTTGCACAGGACAAGGCTGTTGGCATCACAAAAGGTTATTTCTCTTTTTTTTTTTTTGCAGCCTTTCTGTATTTTTTTATTTATTTAAAGTCTCGTAAGGAGGCTTTTCCACTCCGCACTACAGAGCCTTTTTTGGCCCGTTGGATCAAACACCCATCTGTATTGTATTTTTAGTGTTTAAAACATCAGGAGAACTTTTCTCCTCCTGAACAACCTTCCAGTAGGGACAGGCCTGGGATGGATGATTTTTTCTCTTTATTTTGCCTCTGCTCAGGTAGAAGGTTTACAGGCTGGTGAGTCACTTTTTGGGTTCTGGGTGTCACAGGACAGACAGAGGAGCCCCAGCTGAAACCCTGCTGCAACAGCA
Source organism: Diglossa brunneiventris (assembly GCA_019023105.1). Classification (NCBI taxonomy): domain Eukaryota; kingdom Metazoa; phylum Chordata; class Aves; order Passeriformes; family Thraupidae; genus Diglossa; species Diglossa brunneiventris. The sequence continues at coordinate 342,164 of CM032356.1, read as the reverse complement.
GCACTGCCAGGCACCTGGGGTGGAAGCTGCCTGGTGGGAATCTCAACATGAAATATCTGTCAGAAGCAAAGCTGGAGAGATGGAATCCTCTTCCTCCTGTGTCTGCTTTGTGCAGATTGCCCCTGTTACTCCAGGAAGGGGCATTTCCTACAAGTTCTGAGGTTCATGGGAGTGGTTCTGAGGTTCTGGAGTGGTTCAGGGTGGCAGGGTCAGGTACAGAACACCTGGAGCTCCCCACAGCAGGACACTGTGGATGCTCACGTGGGTCTGTGGAGACACTGGACATGGTCCCCAAAGAGAAATAAACTTTGAGAGTCCCTGATCTGCCCAGAAACCACTTTTTGCTCAGGGAGGGTGTCCCATCCCTGGCAGTGTCCCAGGCAGGTTGGACAGCGCTTGGCCTGGTGCAAGGTGTCCCTGCCATGGCAGGGGCTTGGGCTGGAAGACCTTTAAAAGCCCCTTCCAACCCAAATAATTCTGTGGCTCCACACCCACAGGGTGAGAAGAGCTGGAGGCTGAAAAGGCACCAGGGACAGCACCATGTCCAGTGTTGGTTCTTAAGTATTTTGGGTGGGAAAGAGAGAGCCCAGATGAAAACTGAGCTCTGCAAGACCCTCTGGTGGGTCAGGAGGCCACATCAGGTTGGATATCTACTCAGTTTTTGAGCAGATCTCCAAGCTGTATTCAAATACAGACCACTGAGTAATAAAACTGATTTGTTAATTTGTTAATCCAGAACAAAATATGCATGTAAATCCCAGTATCAAGGAACACTGGAATTGCACTGGAGTGTCTCTGTTGCTTCAGCTGATGCAATGTGTGGGTCATAGTGGATTTTACCCTGGTTTTCCCCTCTATCCCATTAGCTGGATTCTATTTCACACCCAAGATAGCTCAGCTACCTTAGAAGGCATAAAATCAGCAGGATGGCTTCTGTGGCATTGTTGAGCAGGTCTGAATGCTCTCCAGTATTTCTGACTCCAGCATCCTCAGGCACCTCCCCTTGGTCCCACAGCACCATGCTGTCCCCAGGGACAGCACCATGAGCTGGGCCCACCTTCATCATCCTCAGGCACCCCCCTTGGTCCCACAGCACCATGCTGTCCCCAGGGACAGCACCATGAGCTGGGCCCACCTTCATCATCCTCAGGCACCCCCCTTGGTCCCAGAGCACCGCAGGGACAGCACCATGAGCTGGGCTCACCTCCAGCATCCTCAGGCACCTCCCCTTGGTCCCCCAGCCCTGTTCCCAAGAGGGGAGCTGGCCCTGGGGAGGGGGGCTCCTTTCTGGGGAAGGGGGGCTCCTTTGGAGCAGCAGCCATGGCCCTGCAGGGCTCTCCAGCATCGGGGCAGGAAGGGAAAACACAGAGAGAGAGCACAGCAGAGGTGCCTGGACCTGCCCATGAGAGAACAGAACAAGGGAGAGGGAGAGCAGGAACAGAAGGTGCTCTGGAAGGTAACTGGGCACAAACAAAGGAAATAAAGTTAGTTTGTGAGTGTGGAGTTTGGGCTTGCACAAAGAGCAGCAGTGCAGGACCTGTGAATGCTTGGCAAGGGCAGAAGGAAGGAGTGCTTGTGTCCTGGGATTAATTTAAATCGCAGAAATGTGATCCCAAGCAAATGAGCTGATTTCCAATGCCCAGGGCAAAAGGAAGGGGGGAAAAGTACACAAACCAAATTAAAGAGAATTGCAGTGATATAAAAACAAATATGAGTGTATCCACCCCCAACCCTCAGATTCCCAGCTAAATCCTTAGCTTTTCATCCCCGTGTTTAAGAGGGATCTCTGCTGATTCGGGTGTGCTGGAGTTCTGGCTCAACAATTTCAAGTGGCCAGCATTCCTTTAAAAGATAATTGGTGCCTGCAAAGTCTTTTCTTCCTCCTGTCCACCTTCCCACCAGAATAAAAGATTCCCCCACATAATAATTGGCCAAAATGGAAATTGCCCACGTTTTCCCCTCAGGTATGCACAGCCAAGCAGCTGTGGTGTGGTCTCAGCTGGGAAGTTCGATTTTATTCTGCCATTCAGCCCAGGTGCTCAATAAAAAATGCAAGAGCGACAACAACAACAAAAAAACCAAAAATCAAAGGGCAAAGGAAGGGAATATTGCTGCCAGCTAAACGGCTCCTTTTAATCTGGGCTCCGTCCTCCTCCTTTTGAGGGAATGGTGTTGCTATTAAAGTCAGATGAGAGGGAGAGATGGGATCCCAGGTGAGCGGAGCTGGAGTGGTTCTAGGAGATAAGGTTTAACATTCAGAGGCAGAGGCTGGAGCTTTGTTGTTGCAGAAGGAGGGCTGTGTGTGCTGGGCAGGCTGGGGGAGCACGAGGCATGTTTGACTTCCCTGGGGTCAGTGCAGTGCAGTGCAGGGCTGGGTCTGTGTGGGTGTCCAAGGGCAGACCCAGCTGGGAAAGAAAACAGCTCCTGGCTGGGATTGGGTCTGGAAGCTTCCATCCCTTGTTAGGAAGAGCTGGGAGCTCCTTGTGATACAGCGCTGCGTTTCTGAAGGCACTCAAAGGCGCCTCTGGATGGGAATGTGGGGCTGCCCAGAGCCTGCAGTGCAGCTGGGGCAGCTCCAAAGCCTGTCCTGCTCCTGCATCCCTCGGGGGCTCTGAGCTCCCCCCGCCCATCCCAAACTGCCCCTGCACCTCCCCTCCTGTCTGTGCCACTGGGTTCCCCCTCCTGCTCCCTGGGGGGGGCTGAAGGACCTGCTGCTGCCGAAAGTGCTCAAGGACATTTGGCCAAGTGCTGGGGAAGATGGAACAGGAAAGCCTTACAAATATGATTGCCTGGCAAAAGATTTTGAGAATATAGAAACTATAAGCGAGATTGAAATGAAGGCAACCTTTGAGATACCTCAGTTACTGAACAACTGGAAAACAATGGTATGGCCGGACTGAAGGTGATCCCCTTTTGATGGAACAGCACCCTCTGCTTGCAGACAGGCCCAGGGGTCAGAGCAGACCCTACAGCTTGGCAGAAGGGGCCCAAAGAGGAGTTTTTAGGGTTTAAAATGTAACACAGTGTGGTAGTGTAATGATTCTTATAGGCTGTATGGAAATGCTATAGGATTTGTATCTTGTACTAGATTGGTTAGTGAGAATTAGAATATTCAAAACAGAAGAAGAGTTATTGTATTGTAACGGGAACTCCGTACTCTTACCTCTTGTCTCTTAGCTCTTGCCTTTTACACTCTTACCCCTTTTACTCTCTTATGCTTTTACTCTCTTTCCCTCTCATCCTCTCTACCCCTCTCTTCTCTCTGTCCTGCTCTGAGCTGTGGCTGGCAGCTCCAAGCAGGCCCCTGCACCCAGGCCCTTTGCAATAAACCCCAAATTCCAGCAGGCCCCTGCACCCAGGCCCTTTGCAATAAACCCCAAGTTCCAGCAGGGCCCTGCACCCAGGCCCTCTGCAATAAACCCCAAGTTCCAGCAGGGCCCTGCACCCAGGCCCTCTGCAATAAACCCCAAGTTCCAAGCCCTGGCCTCAGAGATCTCTCATCTCTGTCCATCCCGACCGTCCTAACCCCCCGCACTCCGACAGCCAAGGATGTTTTGGGGGAGGGTTGGAGATCCCCAGTGCAGTGCAGGTGCAGGTGCAGGTACAGTTTTTCCAGACAGAGGAGCCCGGGTGGAATCCCTGGACACAAATATCCAGCTGCATTTGGACAGGTGCTGACTCCCCTTTTGATGCCTTGGTTTTGGAGGAGCAAGGACAAGGTTTGGCACCTCTGATAGGCAGAGCACTGTCCTGCCAGAGCAACAGACACAAAGCAGAGGCAGAATGGAGCCAAGGCTCAGCTGCATTTCTCAGGTCTGGAGTGAACACAAACTGGAACCACAGGACTGGCTCCTGGTGGGGAAGTTTGGGCTCTCCCTTCTCTGCCATAGATTTTTTGTGTTCCCTGGGGAAACCTCTCCATCCTGCCAGGCCCATGCCTGCCAAACCCACAGGGATGGATGGATGGATGGATGGATGGATGGATGGATGGATGGATGGATGGATGGATGGATGGATGGATGGATGGTGGAGGGATGAATGGATGCTGCTTTTTATTATTTTGAAAAGGCTCTAGAGTACAATAACGACCCTCAATGCAAGATATTCCACTTTTTAGCACTGAAATGGGGCAAAAGGTCAGCAATAATCTCAACTTGATGAGAACTATATGTTTTTCTGTGTTCCAAATGTCCATTTCTTTTTGTCCCAAGGTCCTAATGTGCTACTGGGAAAAGAAGGGAGAGAAAAGGGGAGGATTTTCTTTCTCTGTGAAATTGCAGTACTCTGTGCAGTAGTCTGCTAAGGAAGAAAGGGTGAAAGCATCAGTCAGACATGGGTTTTACAAATTCCAGCTGAATTTGACACTGAGCCTGCTGTGCAGTCCTTGCCGAAAGACCCAGCAGGGTTAAGTTTGTGTCCTCAGGAATGCAGTGCTTTGGGTTATGGATGAGTCATGCCCATGTATCCCCATCTGGAACCTCTCAAGGAGCTGCTCCAGTGCCTGCTGGGCAGACAGGAGCTCCCATGTGTCTGTCCTGGCAGGAAGGGATGGCGGACTCGTGCAGGGGCTCAGCATCAAGTGGTGGTGCAGCACTGCTGCTTCCCATCCCCTGCTTTGCCCTGGGCCGTGGTGCTCTGGAATTGCTGCTGGATGGGCACCAGAGAGGTCCCAGCATAACCTGCTGTGGGCTGAGAGCCATTGAATGAGTTCCCAGAAAAGGCACATGAAGCCCTCTAGACTCTGTGCCAAGAATTGGGTGGGACTGGTTTGAAGCTGAGAGCTGTGTCTGGGAATCCCCACATCCCAAGAGCAGCTTCCCAATTATCCTGTTTTGTTTGGATCAGGGCTTTCTCTTTGGTCTAGAAAGCCTTGACATCAGGGACCATCTCTCTGTGATTTGGCACAGGTGCCCAGAGCAGCTGTGGCTGTCCCTGGAGCTGTCCCAGGCCAGGCTGGACACTGGGGCTTGGTTTGGTGGAAGGTCCCTGCCCATGGCAGAGAGTGGGACTGGATGATATTTCAGATCCCTTCCAACCAAACCATTCCATGATTCCATGCTTTAAAGAGAGGTGGTGATGTCGGGGGGAGCTTCACTCAGTCCCAGAATGAACTGACAGAGAAGGGCAGTGACTTGTCCAGGGCTGTGCCACCAGCCTGTTTCTGAAGTGGGAGCAGCCCTGAGGATTCCTGGTGGTGTTTGATGCTTATTCAGAGGCTGTCAGGCTTCTCAATGACAAACTCAACCTCAGTCCTCACCATCTTGATGAGCTTTTGTGTGTGTTAACCAGCTGCCAAACACTTGATCAGGGAAGGGTCTCTGAGCTTAACAGAGTGAGAAAACAATGACACACTTCCACAAAAAGGCACGGACTGAGCTCCCAGAGCAGACACTGGTGTGAGACAGTGAGAGCCCTCGAGATACTGAGTGTGTAACATCCAGACATCCTCCTGCATTCATAAAATTGGGGTCAATAACACCATTATTGATGCTAACTATGGCAGCCCCATTTCCCAGAGTGTCAGCTGTAATAAAACAGCTCCCCAAATGTCAGACTGAGCATAAAGGATATTAGAAGCCTAATGGAGCACATTCATACTTCTAATTGAGAGTAAAATATCATCAAACAACCGAGTACTTTGACAGGGTTGTTTAATAATTAGGCCAGGATGCAAGAGAGAGAGAGTTCAGCTTGCTGCTGAAAATGAGGCAGGGCTTATGATGAGGGGAATAAAGACAGTCTTTTACAAAAGCAATTTGAGAGGAAATATTGCTGAAGAGTGCTGTAAAAAATGTCATGGATATGGTCTCAGCCCACATAGTCCTGGGGAGGGTGAGTCCAGTGCACAGCCTGCCCAGGGAGGTGAGTGCCAGAACCGGATGTTGGTGAATAAGCTCAGTTTAAAGAGCAACTTTGTCGTTTGCTTTCATTTGGATTTTTACATCAAAGACCTCATTTATCCTCTTCTCCAAGCAAAGGCTCCAAGAGGCAGAGCTGCCCTTCTACCTGAGCAGTAAAAAAAGTCCAGAGGCTTTGAGCTGAACACATGAAACACCATCTTTGTGACCCTGCCTTGACTTTGACAATCTCTGGAGATCCTCCCTGTCCCTTGGTGACTGAACTTCTCCTAGTGACACCATCCCTCCTGCAGCTGCATTAAAGTGGCAGGGAAATGTTTGGTACTGCAGAGATGGGAAGTTTTCCTCGTCCTGCATGGGGACACAGCACTTTGAGCACCTCCTCTTGAAATAAATAGGGCAGGAGATCTTTCTCCTTTTTAATGCCTTTATTAAAAATCAGCTCGGGTGGGGAGAACCGACAGGTCTGCGCTCACGCCGCCGCTGCTCCCAGGAGTGACTCAGAGGAGGAGCAAAAGTGCAGCTGTGTCCACTGGTCTGTGGGCAGAGCTGGGGCTTCCATCCTCACGAGAGCATGGGGAAATTCCCAGTTTTTTGGTTTGACATTCGGGGTCCTCTTTCTAGCTGACATCTTTTAGTTTAGGGTGAGGGGTAAAAAGGGTCTTAGCAGACACTGGAGTCTGTTCCTCACCTCTAGACATCACTTCGATCTCTTAATTCCACGGTGGCTCATTGTTTTCGGGTTTTTTCCTGCTAGATTTGGTGAGGGGTTTCCTCATTTGCATGCCTACCCCTATGTCACCCCCTTCTCACAATTCCAGGTGCCAGTTTCCAGGAAGCAGCAGGGTGATACTCAAAAAAGGGAATTTCTAACCATCAAGAACAGGTAATTAAAGGAAAACTATTAACAACAGGGGATTACAACATGAAATTATTAACAACAAATAGTTAGAACTCTAACTTAGCAGCAATTGGTTTAACCTGTTAACTCTACAACCTTTAAAAAAAATTGGACAACTTTTCTACTCATAACACTCTCAGGCCCGTGTAGCAGCAGCTGCTGCTTGCAGGGGCTGTACCCCACACAGGCTCCATCAGCACCACCCTGGAGGGCAGAGTTTGGGCACACCTGGCCCAGGGTGTCTGCAGTTTGGCCACATCTGCCCTGGAGGGGCTGCAGGGGCAGAGGGGGTTGTGAACACACACACACAGGGAGTGTGAGAGGTAACCAGGCACTGCTGTGACAGAGGTGATGAAAGCCTGTGACACACAGACAGGAGGTGCTTGAGAAGAGCAGAGCTGAGTGGTTTTAGGGTGCAAGTTTCCTGCCAGCATAGGGCTGGCTGGATTTGGGAGAGGAGGACAAAGGGATTGAGCACTGCTCCCACAGGAAAAAGATGAGAGAACTGGGGGTGTTCAGTCTGAAGAAGAGAAGGATTCAGGGGGAGCTTTAAACACCTTCCTGTGCCCAAAGAGACTGAAAGAAAGATGGGGACAAGTGTTTTAGCTGGACCTGCTGCAATAGGATGAGGGGTTATTGTTTTAAAATAGAAGAGGGTTGACTTAGATTAGATATTAAGAAAATGTTTTTAGGATAAAGGTGTGAGGCCCTGGCACAGGTGCCCAGAGCAGCTGTGGCTGCCCCTGGATCCCTGGCAGTGCCCAAGGCCAGGCTGGACAGGGCTGGGAGCCCTGGTCTGGTGGGAAGTGTCCCTGCCATGGCAGGGGCTGGAAATGGATGGCCTGGAAAGGCCCCTTCCAGCCCAAGGCATTCCTGGACAGGTGAAATGATCTCCTCCTGCCTCCACCAGCTGTGCTGACAGAACAAGCCCTGTGCACTTCTGCCAGGACAGCAGTGGCATCTCTGGCACCCTGGCCCTGCTCCAGCAGTAATAACTCTGTCCTGCCTCCCCAAATTCCTCCTGCTCTCTCAGTTAGAAACAATTTTCTTCTTCACTTCATGACCCAAACTGTTGCCTCAATTAGTTGCTCAGTGTTGATTAAACAAGCCGGTTCCTATAGATGGCTGGGAAGGAGTCTGTGGGGATTCCAGCACTAATGGAATGCACAATATTAACTGAAATCAATAGAATTAATGGGTTAATTCCATGCTAATACGTAGGGCTGGAGGAGAAGTTAGGCTAATGAAAATGCATGTATTCCCTAAACTATTCCATTTGCATCAGATGATTCATCCACCACTGCTTCTTTCAAACACTAATGAGATTAAAAGAAATTTTACTGAGTGTACATGACCAAGCTCCAGCTCTGCCTCACCAGGTTCCCTGGGTGAGGTGCTGCCTCTGTGCCTGTTTCTCTGCAGGTTAGCTGGGCTGCAGAGAGAGCTGGGGAGCTGAGCAGGGGTATCCTGCTCTGAGGGCCAGCAGCTCTCTGCTAATGCTGCAGGGTGATTTGGCAAGGACCCATCCCTGGCTCTGCCCTGGGCTTGCGAGGTGGTGTGAGCAGTGAGGAGTGAGGAGCTGTGGTGTGAGCAATGAGGAGCTGTGCTGTGAGCAGTGAGGAGCTGTGGTGTGAGGAATGAGGAGCTGTGGTGTGAGCAGTGAGGAGCTGTGGTGTGAGCAGTGAGGAGCTGTGGTGTGAGCAGTGAGCAGTGAGGAGCTGTGCTGTGAGCAGTGAGGAGCTGTGCTGTGAGCAGTGAGGAGCTGTGGTGTGAGGAATGAGGAGCTGTGGTGTGAGCAGTGAGCAGTGAGGAGCTGTGCTGTGAGCAGTGAGGAGCTGTGGTGTGAGCAGTGAGCAGCGAGCAGCTGTGGTGTGAGCAGTGAGGAGCTGTGGTGTGAGCAGTGAGCAATGAGGAGCTGTGCTGTGAGCAGTGAGGAGCTGTGGTGTGAGCAGTGAGCAGTGAGGAGCTGTGGTGTGAGCAATGAGGAGCTGTGGTGTGAGCAGTGAGCAGTGAGGAGCTGTGGTGTGAGCAGTGAGCAGCGAGCAGCTGTGGTGTGAGCAGTGAGGAGCTGTGGTGTGAGCAATGAGGAGCTGTGGTGTGAGCAGTGAGCAGTGAGGAGCTGTGGTGTGAGCAGTGAGGAGCTGTGGTGTGAGGAATGAGGAGCTGTGGTGTGAGCAATGAGGAGCTGTGGTGTGAGCAGTGAGCAGTGAGGAGCTGTGCTGTGAGCAGTGAGGAGCTGTGGTGTGAGCAGTGAGCAATGAGGAGCTGTGGTGTGAGGAATGAGGAGCTGTGGTGTGAGCAGTGAGGAGCTGTGGTGTGAGCAGTGAGCAGTGAGGAGCTGTGGTGTGAGCAATGAGGAGCTGTGGTGTGAGCAGTGAGCAGTGAGGAGCTGTGGTGTGAGCAGTGAGCAATGAGGAGCTGTGCTGTGAGCAGTGAGGAGCTGTGGTGTGAGCAGTGAGCAGCTGTGGCCATCCTGTGCCCAGCTAACCTTGCCTTGCATCAGCTCTTGTTTTCTTATACTGGAGAGACTCACTGAAAAACAGAACTTCTGGGTTTTTCTTCTTCTCATGCTGGCTTCTAATTGGAAATGGGTCTCAAAAATTGCAAATGTCTGGCTCTTCAGGAAGAAATGTCCATTTTCATCAGAGTCATGGAGTTACAGAATCATTAAGGCTATCTCTGGGCTCCAGCCCTTTCCAAGGGGAACCAGAGGGGCAGTGGGATGCGCCTGGTCTGGGGGTGCAGGGGATGCAGCTGTGAGCAGCGCAGGAGGGATCCATCCATTGCACACTTTCATAAAGGGCAAGGAGTCAATGGCTTATCATGAGCCAAGATGACAAGTTTCTGAGCATTGGCAGGAGAAACCCTGGACTTTGGGGTATCATGGAGCTGTGCCGGGTGCAAGTGAGGAGCACATCTGTCAGGGGTGCATGTGGAGGGCTCAGAGAAGCCTGGGTACAAAACTGCCCAGTAAATTTTTCAGCCTTCTCTTGTCCTTGCAAAATCAAAAGATGCCCGAGGTGAGCCTTGATGACCACAAACCCAGGCTTTCCTGTGCTAGAAAAGATTGATAGAAACATCAAAGCATCACTTAGGTTGGAAAAACCCTGTAAGACCATCAAGTGCAGCCATTCTCCAGCACTGCCAAGGCCACCCCTGTCCCCAGGTGCCACAGCCACACACTCCGGGGGTTCCATGGCCAGGTGGCACCCGAGTGAGCCCTGAGCAGGCACTGACAAGCCCTGGATCAGCCCTGCAGCTCTGTCCCACGTGCCCCTGCTCTGTCCCAGCTGCCCTGCACTGCTGTGCTGCACGTGCTAGGTGACACGTGTGCATTGCTGATGTGCAGAACATTTAGGATCTGTGTGTGGGGCTCCTTTCCAACCCAGGCCACCCAGGAGGACGTGACTCACCCCAAACAAGGCCAGAGCCTTCTCTGGGGCCATTCTGGCACAGCCTGTGGGCAGCCCCAGCCCAAAACCAACACCAGGGACTGGGCAGAGCTCTAATTGAGAGTGGGATGCAAAACCTTTGGAGTTTGACTCTGCTCTCTGGGAAGTATTGACAAAATCGGAGCCAAGAAAGATGGTCCCTGCAACCTGATGAATTTCTGGAAGAAGTGAAAATGGTTTTGGCCAAAAAAGAGGTGGTTTGGCTCCTGAGCTGCATCTGTAGAGATGAGCTCCAGCTGCAAAACTCAGCAGAACCGCCAGATTGCAGGACACCCAGTGGCAGCAGTTCAGAGGCCACATTTGACTTAGTTTGGGGACATTTGGGTTTTCTATTTATAGGCAAAAATATGTCATCTTTTTGCCTGTGCAGATCCATTTTCTCTGTGGGTGGGTAAAAAGAAATGTTTGATCCCACAGCACTTTGGAAGACCATTCTTGGAGAGATAATTAATTGGGAGCTGGAACTAGACAACCTTTAGGATCCCATCTGACCTTTAATCTATGATTCTATATAGTAACTCATTCTATGAGTCTATAAGAAATTTTCTTTAAAAAATTGTTATTTGGGACAATTTTTCCCTGAGAATGGGCCTTGCCAAAATAGAATGTAGGGACGAGTTTGTTTCATTAGGGGAAGGGAAGGATTGGTTACATAAGTTGAAGCAAACCTTTCCTTTTTGGTTTCAATGAAGTTTCTTACCAAGTCTGCTTTGTGGAGTGGCTGCACAGCTGAGCTCAGGTCTAATCCTCTGATTTCACCACCTTGTGGCAGAAGCAGTGGGGTAACAGAGGCTGCCTTACCCTCCCCACAGCAGCCACAAGGCAGTGCCTTTACCCAGCCCAGCACGTACAAGGTCAGTGCAGTATTTTCTTCGTTTACAAGAAGTGGCATTGATTCCCACAGGAAATCTGTCATTTCTCTGGACCTGAGCACCACTGTGTTTCTCACATAAGGAGCTCTGTATTCAGAGGCACTGAGGGGGAGTGGGAGCCCCATTTCCAGAAATGTTCTGTGGTTTTAGGAGCACATCCCTCACAGAGCAGAGGGCCAGGGGAGATCCCTGGTTGCTGTGACAATGCAGGGCCCTGGCCAGCCCTGCACCAGGGCTCTGCCTCTGCTGTGCCCTGTGTATGGTACCCAAGGAAGGCAGCCTGGAGGGACCTGGGGAGCATTCAAGGCTCCTCATTTCTGTCAGCCTTCCTCTCCTGTCTGTACTTGTAAAATCCCAGAATGGTTGGGTCGGGTTGGGTTGGGTTGGGTTGGGTTGGGTTGGGTTGGGTTGCGTTGGGTCGGGTTGGGTTGGGTTGGCAGGGACCTGAAAGCTCACCCAGTTCCTGTCATGGGCAGGGACACCTTCCCCTGAGTTAGTTTGCTGTGCAGAGGTGGATAAATCTCCACTGGGGCTGCCCTGAGTGGCTGCTTGGCCAAGCCATGGATGTGAAACACCATGGCCCAGTCACCCCTGTGGGGACACAGCCAAGCCATGGATGTGAAACACCATGGCCCAGTCACCCCTGTGGGGACACAGCCAAGCCATGGATGTGAAACACCATGGCCCAGTCACCCCTGTGGGGACACAGCCAAGCCCTGTCCAGCAACTGAGGCATGAGGGTCTCTACATTTCACCTGGACGCCACCAGTGCAGACCCTTCCTCTCTTTCCAACCCAAACTGGGTGATCCCCCCTGCTCCCAGGTGGCCTTGTGTTGACACCAGGGAAGGGTCTGGGCTGCAGAGGGTGAGTCTCTTGTAGATGGTTCAGTAAAGGTGCCCCAAGGCAAGGGATGGGACAGACACATCCTTCACGCAATTTTCTGCTGCCCAGCATGGATTGGAGGACTCTTCTCTGCTCTCAGAGCAACTGAAGTCCTGCAGGGCTCAGCAGCAGTTGGGTTGTAATGCTCCATTTGGTACAGTCCTGGAAGTGGCAAATTAAAACCAGCATTCGGATTTTCATTTCCTTCATTTCTGATTTTCACCACAAAGAGGATTTCACTGAGGATTAGGAAGAATTTCTTCACAGAAGGGGTGGTCAGGCCTTGGCAGGGGCTGCCTGGGGAGGTTTGGAGTGCCCATCTCTGGAGGTGTCCCAGGAAGGCCTGGATGTGGCACTTAGGGCTCTGGGTTGGGGACAAGGTGGGGGATCAGTCACAGGATGGACTCGATGATCATGGAGGTCTTTTCCAGCCTGAATGAACCTGTGATTCTGTGGTTCAGAGCAGAAACTCTCAACAACCCTGCTGAGCACTGGCAGGGCCAGGGCCTCCCAGGACACATTTGTGTGTCCCCAAGAGGAAGCAGAGCTACCCAGGCACAGCAGCTCAGGAAACTTGCCTTTGATCTCATACTTTGATACACCACTGACTTCAGTGCAGAACTGACACCATCAAAATAAGATCAAAACCTGTTCCTTGTGCACTAGAGGTATCTGTGATGTCAGCAAACACCCAGAGCCACCAAGCTGAGCTCTGTGGAATTTCTGTGGTTTCAAAGTGGTGTGACTATGATTAAAACTTGTCCTTACATTAATTCATATTTCACAGGCCTTTTCTGGGATGTTTTGCATTGTGAGTCTGCTGGGGAAATTCCAGCTGCACGTTCTAGATTCATGGTCTCTGATCCTGTCATCTGTTCATTCTCTTGTGCCCGTGGCTGTTCAGTCTCAGACAGGGAGAAGCAGTGAGGCTTCCCCCAGGCCAGTGTAAATCAGCATAACATCAGAACAGTCTGAGTCAGCCCTGTCTTCACTCAGCTGTGCCAGCTTTAATTCCTGAAATGGGGCTTTCCCCGTGGAGAATGGCACTGCAGCCAGCTGGGATGTGCAGCACAAGTGTAGTACAAAATTCCCAGCTCACAAAAGCAGACCAGAGAGAGACTGCCTGGAGGGGGTGGAGGGACAGGGATGGTGCTGCCCCAGGGTTCAGAGCCAGAGGGCAATGGAGTTTGTGGCCAGCATCTGTTTGTGATGCAATCCCAAATGCAGTTTGGGACTGCCAGGGGAACTTGGGGTTCAATACCTGGCCCCCAACCATCAGCCCAGACCTGTGGTAGATGTAGGAGGCTTGAGGATGCTTGTTGAACTCAGGGGAACTTCTCAGGTCAGAGTTCAACCCACCTCAATTGTGTTTCCATGAAATCTGTCTCTGAAAGTGCCCTATGAGAGCTCAAAGAAAACTGGAATTGGGTGCAGTATGAAATAAGCACTTCAGGGGATGTGGCCAGTAGTGGTACAGAGGCACCTTGGAAGAGAGGGGATTCAGCTCCAGCAAACAAAGTTAGGCTGAAATGATCAAAACCCCTCCAGGATTTAGGAACTTCTTCCTTATTTAATCACACACTTCTGAATTGGCTTCTTGCTCAGCCCTGGAGGCTCCATGTGTCCCGTGGGCACCAAGTGCCACCAGGGGCTCTGCCCTTGGGGTCTGCTCCCAGGCACAGCCCTGCCATGAGCAGATGCCCCTGGCCAGCTGAGCCAGCCATGCACAGACACCACAGATCCCAGCTCTGCAGTGCTCCAGCTTCACTCCAAAGCCAGCAGAAATACACACCCTGTGACTGTCACCTACTTGGCAGAACACCCAGGGTCTCAAAGCTGCGTGCCAGCACCTCCAAACTCCCCTCCCAGCTGGAGCAGCCAAGGCATGGAGTGGCTGAGCAGTTCCCATTGCTGGGAGCAGGGCCAGGAGCCCTCACCTGAGCTGCATCCCAGCAGGCACACACCCCAAAGCAGGCCCTGGGAATGTGGGGCTCACTGCTGGCCCCAGGTGTGCTCTGCAGGTGCAGAGGGTGCGGGGAGGGAGGAGGTTCAGCAGGGCAGGATGAGGTGCCTGTGCTGCTCTCTAAGGCAGCTGGAGAAGTGTTTATTGGGTTTTTTTGTGTTTGTTCTGCATTCCTGAGAACAGTGGGAGGTCAGCACAGGTACATTACACCCACTGGTACCTGGTGAGGGAGGATGGTGTGATGTTATCAGAGAAGGTTGAGGCAGGAAAGCCAAGCAGTCAGAAGACAGGCAGTGACAGATCCAAGGCTGTCTGTGCCGTGTAATTCCCTTCCTCCTGTGCGTTTCCATTCTGATATGGTCTTTAACTGCATGATTAAAAATATTGATACTCTTCTTGGACAAGATAAAAATCTGTAGTGTGGAGATATTGAATAACTGGAGACACAAATCCTCATCTTTTGTAGACAAGCGACACAGATGCTGTGAGCGTTTTCCTTAGCTGAATGCAGGCTCCGGGTTTCCAGGAGGGAGGAAAACACAATCCCTCGTGACAGAATGGTGATATTTCAGCAGAGAGAGGAGTCAGGGGCATGGCAGACAGGCAGTGCTGATGATTTGCTGAGATGTTGTGTGCAGCGCTCAAAGCCTTCATGGGCACACAGATGAAAGCTCCACACTGGAGCAAACCAGCAGAGCTCAGGTGCATGTCAGGAAAAGGGGGGACAGGCACCCACCCATGCCTGGGAGGGCAGAGTTTGAGCCACTGGATCAGTGGATTGCAGGACTATAGAAATGGTCTAGAATTCTGCAAAGACCTCCCAGGGACAGACGTTTTAAGGAGTGAAGCTGGGGCAGAAGGAAGATGAGTGATTCTTTTATTAAGGGGTTTCCAAGAATTTAATCCTCACAGGAAAGCAGCAAAAAGAGGTGGGGGAAGAATTTGGGCCAGTTACAACCAAAGGAGCCAAAGAAAGCACATTTTGGCAAGAGGGGTGATTAACATTTGGAACAAACTTCCTGGGATGATAACAGACTTCTTTCTCTCTTGAGGTTTTCCTGTCAATGAGAGCTCTTCTCTGGAAAACAGACTTGAGCCAAAGACCAGTTACTGGGGCCATGGCCGCCATGAGTGGGTGCAATCCTTTGGGCTGTGTGAGGGAGGGGTCAGCCCTGCCTCCCCCCGTGCTCTGCTGCCTCAGGGCCTGCCTGGCCCCACTGCAGCCCCCACTGCAGCCCCCCCTGCAGCCCCCACTGCAGATCTCACTGCAGGCCCCACTGCAGCCCCCACTGCAGGCCCCACTGCAGCCCCCACTGCAGCCCCCCCTGCAGCCCCCCCTGCAGCCCCCCCTGCAGCCCCCCCTGCAGGCCCCACTGCAGGCCCCACTGCAGCCCCCACTGCAGACCCCACTGCAGCCCCCCCTGCAGGCCCCACTGCAGCCCCACTGCAGACCCCACTGCAGCCCCCCCTGCAGGCCCCCCTGCAGACCCCACTGCAGCCCCCCTGCAGACCCCACTGCAGATCCCACTGCAGATCCCACTGCAGACCCCACTGCAGGCCCCACTGCAGCCCCCACTGCAGACCCCACTGCAGCCCCCCCTGCAGGCCCCACTGCAGCCCCCACTGCAGACCCCACTGCAGCCCCCCCTGCAGGCCCCCTGCAGACCCCCCTGCAGCCTCCCCTGCAGACCCCACTGCAGATCCCACTGCAGATCCCACTGCAGACCCCCCTGCAGCCCCCCCTGCAGGCCCCACTGCAGATCTCACTGCAGGGCGTACTGCAGCCCCCCTGCAGCCCCCACTGCAGCCCCCACTGCAGCCCCCCCTGCAGACCCCACTGCAGATCTCACTGCAGGCCCCACTGCAGCCTCCCCTGCAGCCTCCCCTGCAGCCCCCACTGCAGACCCCCCTGGGCTGCATCAGCTGCCTGCTCACCTCAGCAGAGCCAGGCCAGCATGTCCTGCTGCAGTGCAGGTCCTGCCACGGCCAGGCCAGGGCTCCAGACCTTCACCCTCTTCCACCCAGGCGCAGTTTCTGCTCCCAGTGACCCTACACTGAGCCACCTCCAGCCTCTGTTCTAGACACATGAGCTCCGTTCTGATCAGTGAGCACATCCAGCCTCTGTTCATCCTCCATTCCTACACCCCCTGTGTCCACCCCAACTTGCGGCCTCTCCTTGGCCTTGTCTCCTCCATTACACCTGCTAGTAATTCAGCAAGGCCCACACCAGGCAGGGAGCTTGCACTCCCAGGATGTCTGGAAAGGCTGCACACCCAGCAGGGTCCTCCTCTGGGCCTCACCAGCTCTCCAAGGGTGGGGATGCTGCAGGGATGGGCTCCTCCTGATCCCTCCTGGCTGTCACCTCCTCCTCGTGGTTTCTGTCTTTTCAAACGGGTGTTCGGTGCCCAGGGGCAGGACCAGGGAATGCTGGAGCTGGGCCAGGGCAGGTTTAGGATGGATCTCAGGAAAGGTTCTTCCCCAGAGGGTGGCCCCAGGGAATGTGCACAGCCCCGAGCTCCAGGAGCGTTGGGACAGCGCTCCAGGGATGCCCAGGGTGGGATTTTGGGGTGTCTGTGCAGGGCCAGGTGCTGCACTGGACTATCCTGGTGGGGCCCATTCAAATCAAGGTATTCTGTGATCTTTTTAACTAGGGCACTGCAGTCACTACCTCGTTTGGAGGTTCCCAGCCTGTGCAGAATGACAGAATCAGATATTCTGAGTTAAAGGGGACCTTCCAGCCCTCTCCTGCACCAGAACCTCTCTGCTGTTCAGCAGAAAGGCCAACATTGGGGGTGCCATGGGGAAATGCTGTGGCAGCTTAATTCTTCCTTGGGCACTGGGATCCTGAGTTCATCCACAGCTGGAAAAACACTTCCAAGGTGGAAAGCAGCCAGTGCAGCCCTTTGTCCCTGCACTCAGCCTGGAGTGCTGGCCCTGGCTGCAGCAGCTCCTGCAAGCACAGCTGTGCCTCCGTCAGGGAAAGGAGCAGAGGAACTGCACTGGAGCAGTGACAGGGTCCCTGACAGGGTCACTGGAGCAGTGACAGGGTCCCTGCCAGGCCCTAGACAGCCCAGAGCTGCTTTTCATGGTCAGGTGGAGGAGGAAAGGTCCCACAGTGGGTTACTGGCACAGTCTGGGTTTTCTTCAGCAGAGCAGCACGAGGCTGAGAGCAGCTCCATGTGGGGGGAAAAGGGTTATGGGACTAACAAACACCATTCAAGGAGAGCTGGGATTAGCTGGGTTTTACAGACAGTTAGGACGAAAGCTGAACTTTATTACTTCTGCCTTTTTCAGTTGCCTCTGGTCTATTCAAACTTCATGACACTTAAAATTAGATTGAACTCTAAGCTTCTCTAAATTGGGAAGCTGAAGTCAACAGGGAACAGGGAAGAGAGACCAACAACTCTTTTACCTACATTGATTAGATGATAAAAAATATGATTTCCCTTTAAAGGTTCTGTTGATTTAAGTGTCTGAAATTCACTGATGTGCAATAGAGTTTTTAATAGTACACATGTTCCTGGTAAATCTTCATAATCAATTTTCTTTATGCTCTTCTCTTGCATTTTCCATCATAATCATCTTTCCTCAACTCTCCTCAGAAAGTAATTCTGAATTTCAGGCTTGTTTGCAACCTGCTGACCTCTCCCCACCCCCAGTATGAAACCTATGAATAATCATTGAAAGCGTGTCATAAATAATTGTGTGTGAACTGCAGCCAGTAATTAAATATTAGGATTCTGCTCCTGTTGCTGGGTGAACTCTCTTGTTTTACAAGGGTAAAAGAAGCCTTCAAGCAAGTTACTAGACCTTTGTATGGCTCAAGTTATCTTGGATTACAAGATAATTTCTTACAGCAAAATTCATGTTTGGTTATTTAAGCTGAGACCAAAAACAGATTTCCATGGCAGAAATAGTGAGGGCATAAGGAGAAAGTTCAGCACAAAGGTTCAAACCTTGCTTAATAACTTATTATTATTTAATTTCCTTCCATCCCCTGGGATCTCTGGGATGGAAGGAACCTGCCATTGCTGTAACTGCAGGTCTGGTTCAGGTGCAGACACCGTGGCTCAGGATGCTGCTCCTCTCCTGGAGTTTGGGAAGTGCTGCTGGGTCTGGGGCTGGGGGCACTGCTGTCTCTGTGCTGCTGCGGTGAGCACGAAAAGCCTGTCCCACCCTCGGCAGGCTCTCAGTCTGTCTGGCTCCAGGTGCTTTTTTAATCTCTGACACAGGTCAGGGCCCTTCTCTGAACAATGAGGTTCATTGTGGCCACATTTGACCCTGGGACTTCATTGTCACAATCACCTCTCTCCATTTCCCTGCACCCTCAGCAGTACTGCTGTGGGACCAGGACTGGGCTCCAGGGGCTGCCCCCCTCCAGTTTCATCAGGACTGGGCTCCAGGGGCTGCCTCCCTCCAGTTTCATCTGAACTGGGCTCCAGGGGCTGCCTCCCTCCAGTTTCATCTGAACTGGGCTCCAGGGGCTGCCTCCCTCCAGTTTCATCAGGACTGGGCTCCAGGGGCTGCCTCCCTCCAGTCTCACCTGTCAGAACTGGGCTCCAGGGGCTGCCTCCCTCCAGTTTCATCTGTCAGGCCCCAGCTGAGGGGCTGCCCTGCCTGGAGCTCTGCTCAGCTGCCGCTCCAGGAGCAGGCAGGATTCCCATGGGACTGTGTCCCGCCTGTAGCCCTGTTCCTGTCTCAGATACCTTGGAGCATCCCAGGCTGCACTAAATACCCACTGGTGGGCACCTGGCTCCTCCAGTGACACAGAAAGAAGGACACTTATCTCAGGGGGGGAAACTAAATGGCTGCCAACACAATTATCAGAGAACCATGGAATGGTTTGGGTTGGAAGAGACCTTCAAGCTCGTCTTGTTCCATGGGCAGGGACAACTTCCTCTAGACCAGGTTGCTCCAAGCAGGCCTTGACTTCTTTTCCTCTGTACCACCTTACATGACAGATAATTTACTACTTGCTTTACTCTATATTTTATTTTATTTTTTAACACACTGCCTTTGTTGTTCATTTGTTGCCCATTTCTGCCCAATGCCTCAACTCAGCAGCCCTAGGGAAAACCAATTATCATTCTGGTTTTGGAGCTACCCCAAGACATGATCCATTCATCTTCTCTCTTTCTCACCATATTTCCACTGTTTTTCCTTATTCTGTGTCCTCCACATTGGTTTTATGCTTTTTATGACTCAGTTACCCAGCTGAAATATCTCTTTGGCTCTCCCTTTTATGAGATGTATTAGGAAAGACTTGCCAAGGCCGTGCAGATCTCACAATGCAGCCTCTCCCTGCTCAGCACAGCACTCTAAATATTACAAGAGGTACAGACACAAGGCTTGCACTGCCTCCACAGGTACAATTCTCACCCAGGTCTGATGATTAAAATAGTATCTCTGGTCTGACTGTCAGCCAGCTGATGTTCTGGGCAAGGCAGACAGGTGTAATGAGAATCCCTCCTCTGTGTGAGGCTGTATTAATGCACAGTTATGTGACTGTGCCCTTGTGCTGGTGTGGGATGGGAGCGTGGATTTCAGCTCCTTCTGGATTATTCATGGCACGTCTCAGATTGTGAATCCTTGCATTTACAACCTCAGTGCCTCTCTAGTGTGGAGTCTTGTTGATTCCAATGTAAGTTCTCATGGTTTTGTGGTTTTGCTGTTCCAGCACATCCTGCCTTTCCCCTCCATGCCCTCCCACCCTCTGTTTGTAGTCAGACTGCCCCACCATGAGCCCCACAGGCTGTGGGAGTTGTCCCAGCTAAGTGAGGCTCCCCAGGCTCTCCTCAAGTCACTGAGGGTGCAGCAGTGATTCCAGAGAGTAACTGCAAGTACCTAATTTGGGTTCCTCTTGGTATTCCCTAACTGTTCTCCTATATGTGTAAATACATATGTATGGCTCTATGCCTAAGTTCCAGTTGTCTTGTGTCACCACTCACTTCTCGCTGCCTTTTTCCTTCCTCAGCTGAAATCTTCCCTGGTTTTTCCAACTTGGCTTCCTCTTCCAATTTTGCTATATGCCTTATTTGTCCTCACTTCTGATTTGGGCTTACAAACTCCAGCCTTCATGTCTAATATTTAGTGTCAGAGGCAGAAAAAGGTCAGTGAGAGATGAAGGGATGATGGATAGATGCAATGACCTGTGCTGGTACAGACATGTACACAATTTTGTCTTTGAACCCAGGGTTGCCTGGAAAAGTGTCACTGGAGGACATTTATTGGAGCCCTGTGGCTTTGTAACGTCAGGAGGAGAATCTCTGTTCTTTGATTTTAATCATCATTAATCTTCATAAATCTTCAGGAGGGTTTAGCTTTTGTTTGAATGAATTTTGCAACTTCCAAAGAAAATAGAGGCGGGGGAGTATAATTGAGTGCTTGTTTAGTGCCAAATTCATCTTAAAGCAGGGAATGCAAATGGCATAGCAAGTGTTGAATTATTATGATTAAAACTGCTTCAGCCCTTGCAAAGAAAAATAAAAAATGGCCTTTTTTATTCACCGGTTAATCATGTACAAAAAAAAATGGATGGAACAAAAATGAACTCAATCACAGAAAAAGGGGTCACAGTTGCTGCTTGACACATGTCTGGGATCCCCATCATAACCATGCAGCACAGAGCACGCTGGCATTTAAGTGCTTCAAAGAGGTGCATTAAGAAGAGAGTTCATTGATAAATGACCCTTTAAAAACGGGTGAGATTCTGTCCTTAGCAATGAATGCTCAAGGTCTGCAGAGTTGTCTTGGCCCACCTTGGCTGCTCTTGTGCTTTGCAGGCAGAGTTGGAAGGTTTTCCAGTGCTTAGTTATATGGAATGATGTGCAGGACAGATAAGAGTGTTGAAACCACTGAAGGCAGGATCCAAATCCTGTCCATTTTTGCTAACAATTGTTGGTCTGGCAGCAGTTCAAACTCAACACCCGTAGACTTTTCTGATCCAGCAAGTGCCAGAGATCAAACGAGGAAAACGTAATTTTCTCCTCTCTTCTCTACAGCAAGAGCAGGGCCTGAAAATGACTGCTGGACCCTGCTGAACCAAGAGCATCAGACATTTTTAGGGCTGTTTGATGCCGTGGGCATCACAGCTCCCCCGGAGAGCTGGATGAACTCTCTGTTCCCAGAGCTCTGTCTCTGAAGGCATTGCCCTGATGTTGTTATTGGCAGCGTGGACAGGGATGCTCCGTGCTCTGCCTTCCAAGCTGCTCCGGGCACAGTGGAGGCTGTGGGCTGTGCAAATGGGCTCAGCTTGCCCTGGAACAGCAGTTCCCTCAGATCTCTGGCAGGGATGGCAAAGGAGGGCATAGACCTCCAGCATGTGCTTTAAAAACCCAGCCACCTTTCTGCAGCTTGGTGTGTCAGTGTTTGGTGGGAGCCAGTGGATAGAAACAGAGTGCTGGGAGCTGTGTTGGAGCCTGGTGAGGCAGGGAAGAGCTACCCAGGGAGTGCTGGCCAGGGACACCTTCACTGTCGCAGCTTGCTCCAGCCCCAGTGTCTGGTCTGACCTTGAGGAGGGAGATGCCTGTTCTGAGAGAGCCGCACTTCACACAGACATTATTCCCCAGAAATTTGTGCCTGTCTCCAGTGTGGTTTGTTTGATTTGGAGGTGCCTGTCCTCGTTTCACAACCCACAGCTGCCACAAGGTGTCCCCTGGAAGGTGTCACAGGGACAGAGAACGGGAAGGGACCACATGTACAACACCCACAGCTCCAGCAGGGAAGGAAGGAGGCAAGAGTTGCTTCTGACAGGTGCTTTTGTAAACAATTCCACTGCTGGGGATTAAACTGACCCTCCATAATCTGTTCCACTTTTTAACTTCCCATGTAACATTTTTCTTAATATTGATCTAAATCTCCCTTGCTGCTCATTTACTCAGAATTACATCTCATCTCATGTCTCACAACAGTGGAGGGATATCTATCACTGTCCACATCTAAAATGTCTTGTTTATGTATTTGAGTGCTCTGATCTTGTTTCTTCACAGCCTTCATCCTAAACTACACAAATCCTTTTCTTTCATCCTCACCTCAGCCTGCAAACCATTTATAATTTTAATAAAATTCCTCTGAGATCTTGTCATCTTCCTTAACATGTGTTGTCCTATCAAAAGATGACCCAAACTCCAGCTAAAGCCTTACTGGGGCTGAGAAGTGCAGAACAATTGCTTCCTGTGATAAACACATACCACTTATGCTCCAGACCACATGTTTTCTGTTTTTCATCCTGTTTCTTTTCCCTGTTCAGCCTGTGACCACCTCTCTCCCCACGGCCATATCTCCCTTGCTTCTATTTCCTAGCTTTGCTTTTCCCTCCTGTCCTTTCTCACTCACATCTCCCAGTGCCACTTTTGCTTCTGGTCAGTGTCATCCTCCTGATTTCATACACTGCCTTGAACAGACCAAGATAATTTTGAATTCCAGTCTCGTCTTGCCCATTGCTTGTGACCCCCTCCTCATCTTCTGTCAGCCACAAATTACAGAAATCTGTTCTCTATTCCATCACTGGAGCCATTATGGGAATATTGAACAGTACCAGACTCAGGACAGACTCTCAAACACTTCTGAGTCTGAAAATGTGCCTTTTCTGGTTTTGGAGCTCTGTGTTTATGAGCACCCACTTGGCTGTGAGTGCTCAGAGGCCACTCACTCTTGGACCTGTGCCCAGTATCTTGGAGAGGTCAAATCCCATGTCACACCTGCTTTCCTGGACAGTGTTATCCATGAGGCTGATCCATAATTCATCTGGTTCTTTTGCCTGCTTCTTTCTTTTTCCACTCCTTTGGGATCTCATTCTTCATAAGAGTTGGAAAGATAAAGATGTGACTTTTCTACCGTCTCTAGTAGCTCATATACACAGACTCTCTGACAGGGTCCAGCAGCCCCTGGGAGAATGTATTTCTGTGTAAGCAATTCTGTGGCATGAGGAGAAATGGATTTTAAAGCAGAATTTGGAGGGGAAAATCTCCTATTCTGTGGAGAGTGTGGTGGGACATGACAGAAGCAGCCTGGATGTCATTCTGAAGGTCTTGCCCAAAAGGGTCCATATTCTCAAATTACTTTGTCTCCTTGGAGCTGTTGCCCCTCTCATCAACCATCACATGTTCTGACCTGTGCCACAACAGAAGTTCAAGGTCTTGTTCTTGGTTATGCCAGAGAGGGAGAACCCATGGCATGAATGCCAGATCCATTCTGTTCCCAGTTTATGAGTCAGCAGCTGTGCAGCAATGGATCACCAGCACAACCACCCCTCTCCTCACCCTCAGCCTCGCTCCACCATCTCTTTTTTGGTCAACAACTCCTCCCTGGGAACTGGCTGCAGCCAGAGACTACAGCAGATGGAGAGACCCTTGTGAGTGGGAAAAGGGATGTGAATGACTGGATGGTATCTGGAAAGTGATACACTGCAAGGAAGTGTAGACCAGGGGAAAAAGAGAAAATAAAACAGTGTTGAGATGTCTTTAATAGCACTGGTGAGCAGGGCATAGAAATCTGTGCTGTCAGATCCTGAACCCTCAGTGCTTCAGCCTCCAGAAATGCTGCTCTGCTCATGAGGCAGAAATTAAGGGAAGGGTTGGGATTATCTGCAAACACTGAAAACAGTTTTTCAAAATAGAAGTCACTGCAATATGCCTGCCCCTGGGAGCAGCAGGAAAGAAGCACAAGTCCTTCAGAAGGAGATTAGATCCCAAACTCAGTAGGAATATTCAGAGAAAATGTTTTCCTTTGTGTAGCAAGGGAGTTATTTTGAAGACAATAGCTGGAGATGTAGTGTTTCTTCATCCTGTGATCTGCCCCTCTTGGGTCTTTGCAAATTGCCCTGACTAAGAAGACTTTGTAAGTCTGCATTTCCAATGCCCCTAATGGGACATGTTCCTTATAAAATTTTCCCTCTGGTTTTTAACTTGCTCCTAAGGTTTTTGACAGAAAATGCAAGAATTATTTGAAGGAAATAAGGACATTGCAGTCCACATAGACTGGGGGGTAGGGGAGAGGGAAGCAGAAGGGTCAAAAAATAGGTCATGGCAAAAGAAATCTAATTTGAAATCAGAAATGTGGGGTATTTGGGAGAAAGTGTAAGTGAATTGACGTATACACAGACTCTGGCCAAAGCCATGTGAATACAGAAATGCTGCTTTGACAGCTAAGAAAGATTTGCAGGGTTTGGCTCCTGGAATTAAATGAGCTCTGTTCTTTCTGGGCTGTTATTCAGGATTCCAAGTGAAACGGGAGTGCCAGGGTGGACAGGAAGTTTTGCCAGCCAAAGAGAGGAAAGCAAGCACCTGAGTTTGGGCCACCTGTGCCAGAGAATTAGAGAATAGTTTGGGTTCTGAAGAGATCTTTAAAGGTCGTCTGTTCAATGCCCTGCAATGAGCAGGGACATCTTGCACTTGATCACACTGCTCAGAGCCCTGTCCAACCTGATCTTGAATATTTCACCTCAAGATCAACCACCTGGCCAGTAAATCTCTCTGTGAATGACTCAGGACAGTGTGACAGAACTCCTGTGCACTTTGGTGGAATTGTTTTCTCAACCACTCTGCAAAAAGCACCTTCATGTACAGAGGGATGCCTTTGCTGCAGGAGTTGTTAAAGAAAAATATTCCGGTAGGGGAAATGGATCGCAAAAAAAAAATAATTGACCCCAGTTTCACTGTTGCTAAAGAAATAGCTCATTCACATGTGAGAAGACAGGAGGGTGTTCAGCTTTAATTTTCCAGCTGCATCCATGCAGTTTGAGCAGTGTAACCAGGAAAACAAGAGCTGAGAGCGGGCACTGCTGTCCTGGGAGTGTTTGAGCATCATTCTTGAGTGTTGGTGGGAAACTGCACAGGCCATGGAAATCTGGTGGAAGAGATTTCTCTCATCTCAAACATCATCGGGAATCAACTTCTGGGAGCATGGCAAAGGAGAAGGCACTGCAGAAAGCTTTTAACAGTGCCACTGGCAGGAGGCTTGGGAGCTGCATATCAATCCAGACCAGAGCTTTCTGTCACTGAGAGCACAGTGCACAGGTGCAAGAATTAGCAGTGTCAGTGCTACAGCCCTGAGGGATTCTACAGAATCTGTGAGATCATGAAAATCCATTGCAGTGGCCACCAATGCACACAGGGATGGAAGAAATAGGTTTGTGTGAAACGTGTCAGGAGTTTCTACCTTGGAGACAAAAACCAACGAGGCTGGATCAGGTGTGGAGGACCTGTGGGACCATCCATGGCACTGAGACTGCATTATTAGACACTCTCATATTGTTACCCCGTAGGAAACAATAAACCTTTATGTGGCACATATGGGCTTCCAGAAGTGGTCATTTTTTACATCAGTGCACAGTTAATTAATAGGACTTTGCAAGACTTTGAGGAGTTGGTGAATGCCAGAACTCTTCAGTCAAATTATTTGAAGCAAAGTGGAGCTAAGGGAGTTTAAAAAATCTCAGATATTTAATTCTATATGTGTATAAACCATTACAGGCACTGAGAAAGATCTGGATCTCACTCTGCTGGACTTAAGCAGACTGCCTTTAGGCATTGGGTGTTGTTAGCTGAAATTTGGCTCAGAAAGATGAGTATTAGGCTGCCTTGCTTATCCAAATCTGGACTGGGAAGCTGAGCTGATCTTGATACACAAACAGAGAAATAAAAATACGTGTACAAAAATCAAGTGATGTTTGAGGAGCTCAGTTACTTCAGACTCTGTGGCTGATGGCTCCTGAATGCTGCTTTAGTGGCAGATGAGCATCAACTGCAACATGAGAAGAATTTTTGCTTGTAAGAGGAGAAGATGCAAAGGGTTTAATGATGAGGTTTCAAAGTCCTGTGGATGTGGCACTTGGGGACATGGGCAGTGCAGGGGGAATGGTTGAACTTGGTGACCTGAAAGGGCTTCTCCAACCTAAATGGTTCTATGATTCTGTGTACAGGTCAAATATTAGACTTGAAGCCACAGAAAGACAAGGGAACAAACTTCTTTCTCACCATCATCTTTCAGGTGAACAGGGACATGTGTGACATTTTAAAGTCAAATTTAGGTGGAACTTGAGGTCTTATATATCTACTGTAAGTGTTTAAAGATCATCTCTGGCCCTTGAGACCTCCGTTGTCCTTACTGCTCTCTGCTAGATGTTCTCTCACCCTGGCATACAAGGAGCTGATATCCAGAGACCACCAGTTATCCAACAGGATGGGATAACTGTGGGATACCATGCACCTGTGTTGAGACCCTGGTGATCACAAACCCCAATCACCCTGTCTGGTATGACTGCCTGGCTTTGGGAGTGGGAGAAGAGCCTCTGTTCCAGCAGAAATCAGGGACTGAAGCTTTCCAATACACCAATATCATGGTGTCCCCAGATTTCAGCAAGGAATTAATGTCACAGATCATTTTCTCTGCCAAAACTTGCAGCTTGTGTGATCTGTGTTTCAGATTCCCAGTATTTCAGAATAACCTGTACCCACTTTGGGACTTCATGGATCCACAAAAGTTTTAAGGCTTCTTCCCGGTCTGATGGATTAAACTTATTTAAAATAGATACACAACTATTTGCAATCAGGTCGTGCACTGAGTGTGATGGTCTGAATTCATCCCCCTTTCATAAGAATATTGTTTATAGCTGATTTGGTGGTTAGTCTGGCTGAGTCAGTCCAGCAGGATGGGGCATTCCAGAGGCATCTTTAGAAAACAAAGGCTGAAGCCTTGTCAAAAAGGATGTGTTAGTGTAGGGGAGCAATGATATCTAGGGAGACTTTACCCCAAGTCATCATGAGGGCTTTCTTGATGAATTCTGTCCTCCTTAAGGGTAATGGAGACATGATACAACTTGTCATGGTATCTGGGTGTCATGTATAAATCTGTGATAAACAGCCAGGCAGACGAGAGAATGTTTTCTTTGGGTTTGAGTCCGTACAGTGAGTGGTTATCTCCTACATGGCTCAGCCATCCGAGCAGAAGGAAGTATTCAGTGGGTGTTGCTGTGGTTGTTTGTATCTCCTTAGTGCCTGTAAAGTCCTGTGTGGAGCACACATCAATACAGACAAAAGATTGCTCATAACGTGGAGGGAAGGGTGAAGGGTCAGAGCCGGAGGGACAAAGGAGCAGGCAGCACATTTTTAATGCCTGATCAGGACACGCAGCACATTACTGGCCTGAACTTTCCAGTATTGCTTTAACACCCTCAGACCCTGCATTCCTGAGATGTTCTCAGGGAGTTCCACCACCTCAGTGCTGGCTGGGAAGGATCACTAGGAGAAGATCCATTTGCAGTGTGGGATTCCATTATGTGCATGCTATGTTGGTAAAACCATCAAAGCCCACAGAGGACTGTCAGCAAGGAGTGGTGATGTCCTCCTCGGGTGAGCTGCTCTGAGCTAACACAGGAAACACTGGGGCAGCCCTCAGAGAGGTGTTGGAGCATGGAACCTGAACTGAGATCAGGGCTAGACAGGTGGAAGGGAGGAAACTTCCCCTTGCATGGAGAACAGCATCCCAGAGGAGGTTTCTGGGCTCTACAAAACCCAGGTGACAGCTCTGAGTTCTGGACAAGGCGTTGGCATCTCGTGGGAGGGCTGCTCTCAAACAGGCTGGGGGAAGAGGCATAGGTATGGCAGAGCTATTCACTGGGGCTGCTCTGCAGGTATTTCAGCAGCAAATGGGAAATGAAATTTGAGCTGTGTACAAGAGTTTGTTCCTTGTGTGATCCTGAGTATTTGGTATAAAATCATGACATGAAAGCACGGTTTTAAACAAGGTTTAGCAGGGGCCACCTGCATTAGCCACCTGGGCCCATTCCTGCTGACTATTGGTTTATGGATAGTTGGGAAACACTAGGAATATTTCTTCAAGACATCCCTGATCCTCCTTTCTCCAGACTGAGCCCCTTTCTCAGCTCCCTCAGCTGCTCTTCATAAGACAGCATTACTATCTAGACCCTTCCCCAGCTTCGTTGCACTTTTCCAGACATTCTCCAGCCCCTCCAATGAGGAATGTAAAAAGATTCACACTGAATTCATATCTAAACTGGAGGGGAGGGAAGGGAGATATATCCCAAGGCCCCTGGTGGAACTGGTGTTGTTCCTGCTAAAACATCTAAAGCCCAAGTTGAGTAAGGAAGGGAGAGTGACAGGACTCCACGTTGGTGCTCTCCAGGCATTTTATTCACTATTTCCAGCCCTCACAGAATCACCTTCACACTTCTGTACCCCAGACACAGCTGCACTTCCTTGAGAAAGGAAATTATGTCCTTGGAGGAGAGTCAGACCTGCTTGGTCAGCACAGTGCACTTTAAGACACCTATCTGAGAGGAGCTGAGGGTCTGTTAAAATGGAAAGAGACAGGATTTTCTCTTACTCCCA